>VXBX01002113.1:15686-25855 GCA_013400415.1 Scytalopus superciliaris | reverse complement strand
CCTTTCCCTCTCCCACCACCGGAGCACCCTCAGGAGCCAAGGGGATCCCATGGGAGACATCCTGCCATGCCGAGGCGTGGGGAGGGGGCCGGGAAGGGGCTCAGGGGGCTCGGGGCACGTAATAAGGATGTTTGTTTTGCCTGTTTTGCAGAGCTTCAATGTTCTGACTTGCTCTAAGATGAAGGTATGGAAGTTTGCAGCCATTGCATCGATGCTCCTCAGTTCCATGTTATCCATTTTAGTTTGTAGAGACATGCTCAACGGAAGCCGGGAATACAGCCCCTTGTCTTCCTCGCCGTCTTCCTCACGGGCATCCTCCTCCTCCTCCTCTTCTTCCTCCTCCTCCTCCTCCTCCTCGCTGCCGGCGGCTCCACGGAGATCCCCCCGGGCGCTGCAACGCCGCGGCTCTCTGCTCTCCCAGTGTAAGCTCCCGACGCCCATACTGGGACTATCGTCCCCCTGAACCTGCAGCTTCCCCCTAAAGCCCCCCTGGGTTATTCCCCACCTTCTATTCCACCCAAACATCCCCTTTCCCGGGATTTAGAGAGGTATGAGCAGACACCAAACCTTGGTGCGAACACAACAGCTCTCCAAGGAGGGGAACCCAAACTCAAAGAAGCGGCTTTTTTTTTGCTCCCAATGGGGTTTTTTGGGTAATTTTTTAAATTTCCATGCTGTTTTTCACCAGTGGAAAATGTCAAACAGGAGCTGAGCACAAGGGGACTGGCAGTGGTTCCTCCTCCTTCCCCAGGGCTGGGAATCTCCACGTGTTTGTTTTGATTCCAAACCAGAGGAACTGCTTTTTTGGGTGGGAATTTGGAAATCCATGACAAGCTGTCAGGCTGTGCTTTCCTCTGTCTTTCCTGTCCCTTCCACGGAGCTGAGCTGTACTAAGCCTGGATTTAGGCTTGGGACTAAGGGGTGTGGGTGTTGCCAGCAGCAGTTGGGGGTCAGTTTGGGTGTTGGGGGGGCAACTCTTCCCCCCCAGGCCAGAGTGAAACAGGGCAAATGTGAAATTTCTCGGTGTTTCTCCCCAAATCCACCTGCCCCAAGGGATCTCCATGCTGGGGGTCCTCCTCCCGCCCCAGGGAATCTCCCTCCTGGGGGGGCATCCACCCACCCCAAGGCACCTCCATCCTGGAGGATCCTAAAATCCTCATCCATGGAGAATCCTCCCATCTCAGGTGACCTCCATCCTGGGGGACGTTCACCTCCCCCAGGGGAATCTCTGTGTTGTGGGACATCCTCCCACCTCAGGAGATCTCCACCCCCCTGGGATACATCCATCCACCCCAAGTGAGCTCCATCCTGGTGGACATCCACCCACCCTAAGGGAGCTCCATCTTGGAGAACATTCTCCCACTCAGGAGATCTCCATCCTGAGGGAACATCCTCCCACCCCAAGGCGCCTCCACCCTGGGGTCCATCCCCTCTCCGCGTCACGCCCTCTAACCCCCGTCCCTCCCCTTGCAGACAGCAGCCTGCTGGAGAGCTACACGGAGGGGGAGATCCGGCAGCTGGTGTCGGCGCTGGTGGAGCGCTACAGCCAGGCCATGAACTCTGGCGGGCACGAGCTGCCGCTGTTCCCGCGGGCGGGCAGCCGCCGCAAGCGCGCCCGCGCGCGCCACAAACCCTGCGAGCTGCGGGAGCTGGAGGTGAGCGTCAGCGACCTGGGGCTGGGCTACGAGTCGGACGAGACGGTGCTGTTCCGCTACTGCAGCGGCACGTGCGAGGCCGCCGTGCGCAGCTACGACCTGTCGCTGAAGAGCATGAGGAGCCGCCGCCGCATCCGCCGCGAGAAGGTGCGGGCGCGGCCCTGCTGCCGCCCGCTGGCCTACGACGACGACGTGTCCTTCCTGGACGCCTACAACCGATACTACACCGTCAACGAGCTCTCGGCCAAGGAGTGCGGCTGCGTGTGACGGGCACGGGCGGGCGGCAGAGGCGATGCCCCCGCGCCGGGACCTCGCCGGGCGGGAGGGAGCCCGGCGAGGCTGGAGGAGAGACTGAGCCGCCGGCACATCCTCGGCGTCCCGAGCACCAGAGACACGGCCGGCGGTGCTGGCGGAGCTGGTTGGAGCGGTGACGGCGGCGTGTGGCTGTTGTCCCCTCTGGAGGTGGCCCGGGGGTCCTTGTCAACCCCTCCAAGGGTGGCCATGGGGACCCTGCCGGCCCCTCCAAGGGTGGCCACGGGGACCCCGTCACCTCTCTAAGAGTGACCCAGGGGACCCTGTCACCTACACAGAGGTGGCAGTGGGTGTGTGACATGCACAGGGCATGTTACATGCCACACCTGTCACACCTGCAGGCCGTGTTACCTGCACAGGGTGGCACACGCTGGTGCTTCACTCACGTGGTGTGATGGTGGGCAGGGGGTGTTGTGGGGGTGTCACTGCCTTCAGCACGGTGCCGGTGCTGTGTGGCACTGGGCAGGGGGTGCAGCACGTTTGGGGTGTGTTTGGGGTGCATTCCAGGTTCAGGCTGTGCCACACGGCTGCAGGTGCCCTGTGCTGCCCCAGGTCGGGGGCTGAGCTCTGCATTCCGTACCTGTGGGGGTTTCCCAGAGTTTTGTGACCCCCCTTCCCTGCCAGGGGCGATTCAACCCCAAAATCTCCATGTCTGGGGGCAAAGAAACCCTGCCTGTGGTTTGTGAGAAGCTCTGGCTCCGCTCCCTGCTCGTGCCCCTTTCGCCATCGTCTCATTCCCGCAGCCCTGGGGCTTTTCCTCTCAAAACTCGGGATAATCTGCAGTAACTGGATTAACCTCCTGTGCCCCCGCCAGGGGCAGCTGGGCTGGAGCCCAGCGAGGTGACACAACCTCACCGGGCCACCAGCAGAGTGGTGGCACTTCCCGGCGTGGGCAGGAGCATTCCTGGTTTGGCACCTCCCAAAATCCACTCAGCAATGCCAGGAGTATCCCCCCCCAGCTCTGGAATCGTGCAGGAGAGGGGACCCGACCCGCCTTTGGCTCCCCTCGCATTTACAGCAGTGTCACTCCTGTTTACTCTGCCGGGAAATAAATGAGCCCGCAGACTTTCACATTCCCTGGGCAGGCTTGAGTCCTTGCCTGGGATTGATGGGTTTTCTCCCCTTGGCTCCCTTCCCAGAAAAAGCAAATCATAAACAGAAGGAGAATATTGGTGTCACGTCCTGGGCATTAACCAGCGCGAGGGAAACGCTCCCCCATCACGGAGTCATCCCAGCTCCACACTCCGAGAAATGGGGGGGAAATTCCATGTACCTTCATCCTGAGGAGGAGCAGGAGGAGGAGGGTTTGAGTCGGTGATCCCAGCAGGCCAGGCATGGGGCTGCAGGATTTGGGGCAGTAAGGAATGCTGGGCTTCTGGCAGGTCGGCAGCTCCCACCTGGCTTTGGAGAAACCCACCCAAATCTAGTAATAACCATTATAATCACTGTCCTCTCAAGGGCTTGGGCGCTTTCCAGGTCTCGCTGCCATAAAACTAAAATTAGTTTTTGTGCAGAAGCCTCCAGTATAAAAAATAAAACCAGGGAAGCAGAGGAATAAAGACAGGGAAGGTGTTGTGGGAGCAGGGTGGGATCCGGCATCCCGCAGGAGGAGCTGGAGCAGGAGCTGCCTCTGCTCACAGACCCTGTGCCCAGGGAGTGTTGGAGTGTTTGCACCCTGGGTTGGGGCATTTTTTTGGCAGAACTTTGGGATTTATGGAGCCTCACTCAGCAGCACCCAGCCCAAGGATGGTGGGGGGAGCAGCAGGAAGATGAGGGGACAGGGGATCAGGAGGAGAAGGCTCAGGTTGGAACATCTCCAGCTGTCAAGCTGTCAGTGGTGCCCCATTCCCAGCTTGGAACCCCCAGGAGTTGGGAAGAAAACCTGACTCACTGCGATGATGTGTTAAACCAACAGGAATAGCTCCAATCCATCATTTTCCGCTCTGTTTTCCCAAATTCACCCCTCTGGCCCTGGAGGGGACATTCCGTCTCTGCCCCATGCTGCTCCTGATGCTTTTGTTTGGGATTTGCAACCATAAAAGGTCCCTGACTGGATCTTGGGGTGAGCTGGTTGTGGCTGAGAGGATGGATTCTGCTTCCCTGTCTTCCCTGGGGCTCATCCTCTGCTTGGAGCTCCTCTGGCTCCACCGGTGCTGTCCCACGTCACTGCCCGGCCCTGGAAATGTGGTTCCAATAGGTTTCCCTAATGCTTTCCATTTCTCCAGCCCTCTCTGCTGTAATAGGAGCTGGAGCTGTCAGGAAGAATGTCTACAATGCAGAAAGGGCAAAAAAAAGGATGGAAAATTCCCTCCTTGAAGCTGCAACGGGATCTGCTCTGGCTCCTTCCTCCTCGGCCCATGTGCTATTGGATATTAATATTAATAATAATAATAATAACAGCCCATGTGCAGCTCCTTCCAGGGAGTTTGGGGGGTTGGATTTTGCCTCTCTGGTGCTGCAGCTTTGCCATTCCCAGCCCGGGGGGATGAGGGGTTGGGAAAGCAGGTCTGGGAAACACGAGGAGATGTTTGGAATTGTCCTCTCTGTTGTGACAGCACAAAACACGAGCGTTTTGTTTTCCTGGGAGTTGTGGGACGTTCCAGGGCGGGTCCTCTGCAGATTCCTGGATGTCCAGCTGTGTCTGGGGAAGGCCACGACTCCAGGATCCACCCATTGCTCAGGATCCCGGGTTTTCCAGGGTCTCATTCCCAGTTTGTGTCCGGCAGTGGGAACTGGATTTGACATCGTTGTTGCCTCTCACAGAGGGAGCGTCCCGTGTCCAACCAGCCCCAGGATCCTGCTGGGGGGGAATTGGTTTCCCAGTTTATCAGGACAGGTTGTATTTGGGTGGCACTCAGAGCCTTGCTTTGCTTCCCGCTGGAAACAGGGAATGCCACGAGATTCCCTCCTGGGCTAAACAAAGCGTGGCCTCGGAGTGGAGGCCCAAGGGGAAGGGGGAGAAAAGGGGGAAAAGGGGATGAAAAGAAGGGGAAAAAGGGGGAGGGAAAAGGGAAAAAGGAAATAAAATTAAAAGAAGGAAGTGGAGAAATAAAAAAAAGAAAAAAGGGAAAAGGAGAAAGAATAAAAGGAAAAGGGGAAAAAAAGAAGGAAAAATGAGGGAAAAGAAAAAGGGGGGCAAGAGGAAAAAAGGGACACAGGGGAAGGAGAAAAAAGGAGAAAAAAAGGGTTAAGAGAAAAAAGATAAAGGAAAAAAGGGGGGAAATGAAAAAGGGGGGAAGGAAAAAAGGGAGGGAGAAAAAAGGGTTAAGAGAAAAAAGGAAATGGAAAGAAGGAAAAGGGGCAAATGCAAACACGGGAATAAGGATNGGATTGATGGGTTTTCTCCCCTTGGCTCCCTTCCCAGAAAAAGCAAATCATAAACAGAAGGAGAATATTGGTGTCACGTCCTGGGCATTAACCAGCGCGAGGGAAACGCTCCCCCATCACGGAGTCATCCCAGCTCCACACTCCGAGAAATGGGGGGGAAATTCCATGTACCTTCATCCTGAGGAGGAGCAGGAGGAGGAGGGTTTGAGTCGGTGATCCCAGCAGGCCAGGCATGGGGCTGCAGGATTTGGGGCAGTAAGGAATGCTGGGCTTCTGGCAGGTCGGCAGCTCCCACCTGGCTTTGGAGAAACCCACCCAAATCTAGTAATAACCATTATAATCACTGTCCTCTCAAGGGCTTGGGCGCTTTCCAGGTCTCGCTGCCATAAAACTAAAATTAGTTTTTGTGCAGAAGCCTCCAGTATAAAAAATAAAACCAGGGAAGCAGAGGAATAAAGACAGGGAAGGTGTTGTGGGAGCAGGGTGGGATCCGGCATCCCGCAGGAGGAGCTGGAGCAGGAGCTGCCTCTGCTCACAGACCCTGTGCCCAGGGAGTGTTGGAGTGTTTGCACCCTGGGTTGGGGCATTTTTTTGGCAGAACTTTGGGATTTATGGAGCCTCACTCAGCAGCACCCAGCCCAAGGATGGTGGGGGGAGCAGCAGGAAGATGAGGGGACAGGGGATCAGGAGGAGAAGGCTCAGGTTGGAACATCTCCAGCTGTCAAGCTGTCAGTGGTGCCCCATTCCCAGCTTGGAACCCCCAGGAGTTGGGAAGAAAACCTGACTCACTGCGATGATGTGTTAAACCAACAGGAATAGCTCCAATCCATCATTTTCCGCTCTGTTTTCCCAAATTCACCCCTCTGGCCCTGGAGGGGACATTCCGTCTCTGCCCCATGCTGCTCCTGATGCTTTTGTTTGGGATTTGCAACCATAAAAGGTCCCTGACTGGATCTTGGGGTGAGCTGGTTGTGGCTGAGAGGATGGATTCTGCTTCCCTGTCTTCCCTGGGGCTCATCCTCTGCTTGGAGCTCCTCTGGCTCCACCGGTGCTGTCCCACGTCACTGCCCGGCCCTGGAAATGTGGTTCCAATAGGTTTCCCTAATGCTTTCCATTTCTCCAGCCCTCTCTGCTGTAATAGGAGCTGGAGCTGTCAGGAAGAATGTCTACAATGCAGAAAGGGCAAAAAAAAGGATGGAAAATTCCCTCCTTGAAGCTGCAACGGGATCTGCTCTGGCTCCTTCCTCCTCGGCCCATGTGCTATTGGATATTAATATTAATAATAATAATAATAACAGCCCATGTGCAGCTCCTTCCAGGGAGTTTGGGGGGTTGGATTTTGCCTCTCTGGTGCTGCAGCTTTGCCATTCCCAGCCCGGGGGGATGAGGGGTTGGGAAAGCAGGTCTGGGAAACACGAGGAGATGTTTGGAATTGTCCTCTCTGTTGTGACAGCACAAAACACGAGCGTTTTGTTTTCCTGGGAGTTGTGGGACGTTCCAGGGCGGGTCCTCTGCAGATTCCTGGATGTCCAGCTGTGTCTGGGGAAGGCCACGACTCCAGGATCCACCCATTGCTCAGGATCCCGGGTTTTCCAGGGTCTCATTCCCAGTTTGTGTCCGGCAGTGGGAACTGGATTTGACATCGTTGTTGCCTCTCACAGAGGGAGCGTCCCGTGTCCAACCAGCCCCAGGATCCTGCTGGGGGGGAATTGGTTTCCCAGTTTATCAGGACAGGTTGTATTTGGGTGGCACTCAGAGCCTTGCTTTGCTTCCCGCTGGAAACAGGGAATGCCACGAGATTCCCTCCTGGGCTAAACAAAGCGTGGCCTCGGAGTGGAGGCCCAAGGGGAAGGGGGAGAAAAGGGGGAAAAGGGGATGAAAAGAAGGGGAAAAAGGGGGAGGGAAAAGGGAAAAAGGAAATAAAATTAAAAGAAGGAAGTGGAGAAATAAAAAAAAGAAAAAAGGGAAAAGGAGAAAGAATAAANCCCGGCTGCACAAGTGGATGCAATGCATCTGTATTTTGGATACTCTATTTATTGCAAGTAACTTATGTTATTTATTCGGCCCTTCCGCGCCGCCTCCCCCAGCGTGTTATTTATTGAGCCGCCGGGGCCAAGGGCACTTTATGGTTATGGCATTTGTACCTTTATCTCAGCCTTGGGGGGGGAGGGGGGATGAACAAAAAGCTGTTTGATATTATTTTTTTTAAACAAACCTGGATTGGGGTGTGATCTGTTCCGTCCTGGCGGCAACGTGGAAATAAAAGGAGAATTCTGTGGATTTCTGGCTGGGAATTGTCTTTTGTGGGGGTTGAGGGGGGNAGAATAAAAGGAAAAGGGGAAAAAAAGAAGGAAAAATGAGGGAAAAGAAAAAGGGGGGCAAGAGGAAAAAAGGGACACAGGGGAAGGAGAAAAAAGGAGAAAAAAAGGGTTAAGAGNTGGTCCCCACTGTGGGGATGGGGAGGGCCAGGGGAAAGGGGGGAAAGCCCCAGAAATAATCAGGGAAAGGAACTGCCAGTTGGGGTGGGTCAGTGATGAGCCAGTTCTGGGAAAATCACATGAAAGGGGAAAGGGAAGGGAAGATGGGAAGGTGAAGGGGGAAAAAGACAAAAAATAAAGGGTAAGGGAAAGAAGAAGGAAAAAAAGGAAAAGAGAAAAAAGAGAAAGAGAAAAAAGAAGAAAAAGTCCCACATCACCAGTCCCATCCCATCCCCTCTCCCTGTTCCTGGTTCCCAGGAGCTCCACCAGGGAGAGAAGTCAAAGCCAACCTGTTGTTTGAGTCCCATTTCAACATCGTTGGACTCCCTTTCATAAATTAATAGGATTAAAAGTGCATTGCCCCCATTTAACAAGTGCCACGCCCCAGTTAACACACATTATTACCTGTTAACACACCAGTTAACACCCATTAGCCCCAATTAACATCCATTACCCCATTTAAGACCTTTTGCCCCCATTTAACACATATTTTGGCCTTTAAACTGCAGGGAAATGCCCAATCCTGTCCTTTAACACACCATCCCCAGCCCATCTGTCCAGAAAAATACCATTTATTTTATTATTCACACAACAATAAGTTCAAACTCCCACGTGCCCAGGTATAAATCCCTGGATTTCTTTGGAAACCCCCCCCATTCCAGGCAAAACCAACAGGCTTGGCACTGGGTAACAGGGAACAACTGGAAGGGGGAAGAGACAAAAAGGAGGAAAGGTTTCTAGTGGGTTTTTGGGAATGGAAAAAAAGGTCTGTTTATATTCCCCCTCATGCCACCCAGAGTCCTGACAGCCTCGAGTCAAACATTCCCGCTCTGAGCTCCACTTTGTAAATATTTTGGGAAGAATCTTTGGAGAGTCATAAATCTCCCTGAGGAGAAACCAAGGAATGCCCAAATCCTGCTGCCAGCCTGCCCAAAAATTAATAATTATATTTTTTTTAAAAAAAAAGGACAAACTGAAGTGTAATGACCAAATGGGAAAAGGCTGCTTGGAAAATCTGACTATTCCAAGGGCATTATATAAAAAAAAAAAAGAGAATGGAAACAGCAGTTGCAGGAAAAAATGTGAAGTTGGGATGAGCTGGGCTGGGCTCAGGGATGATTTGGGGTGTAATTCCTTGGAGATGAGGTGTGTTGTTGTCAACTCCCACAGTGTAAGTGGCAAATTTTTGTTGCTTTAAGTAAAATATTTTCATTTAAGCCCCAGCTTAAAACTCCCAGCTCCCAGGTGATGTCCTGGATCCCTCTGGCCATTTTGCAATGGAAAAAGGAATAAGGCAGGAAATGGGATGCTCAGTGTCCAACCCCCCCATGCTCAGTCAGAGCTTCTCAAAATTACTGCCCAGTAAGAAAAATCAGGGGAATATGAACCCAGTCTGTCATCCAACCAGAAAACAGGGAATAAAAGTGAAGATGAGTGTGGAATTTGAAAGTCTTAAAAAACCCCAACCTATCCCTCCATCTGAGCCCTTCTCCACCCCAGCCTACCCCTTTGAACCTTCTCCATCCCAACCTACCCCTTTGAACCTTCTCCATCCCAACCTGCCCTTCCATCTGACCCCACTCTCTGCCCCCACCTACCCCTCTGACCCCACTCTGCACCCCAACCAACCCTCCACCTGACCATCCATCCCCCCGCACGACAAACAAACACCTGGTGATTTCCTCGCCCCTGCCCCCTCCAAACCCCCGGGACTCACACGAACCACGCGGCCAGGTCGGGCACGGCCCCGTACCGTGCCGGGGTGGAGTGCAGGAAGTGGCAGACCCTGCAGAGCCGCCGGGCCCAGTCCGCCCCCGCCACGGGGCGGAACCAGCGGCGCCACTGGAGGTACCCGCGGTAGCGCTCGGGGTCCCAGCCCAGCTCCCACAGGTACCGCGCCAGCTCCCCGGCGCTGCCGAAGTCGTCCACGTGGATGAAGGAGTCCGGCGGCAGGAAGCGCTCGTAGTTGTGCCGGGGAGGGCCCAGCACCACGGGCACGGTGCCGGCGGCCAGCGCGTTCCTCCACAGCTTCTCGGTGATGTAGTCCTCGTGCTGCGAGTTCTCGAAGGCCAGGTAGAAGCAGTAGCGCGACACCGTGGGGAGCAGCTGCTCGCGCGGCAGCGGCGCGTGGTGCTTCCCGTAGACGTCCACCACGATGTGCTTCCTGAGCTCCTGGTAGTAGGAGACCCGCCGGGACCCCTCGTGCCAGTTGCTGACCACCCAGGCCACGAGCCGGCTCTTGCGCGGCACGGCGAGCGGGCGCGGCTGGCGCAGCGGCCGCAGCTCCCCGTAGGGCAGGAAGATGTCGGAGTCGCGGCGGTAGGACATGGTGAGGTTGAAGAGGTTGTTCATGGCGCTGAGGTTGGGCGAGTGGCTGGGGGACTCCATGTTGAGCCAG
>VXBX01002113.1:0-14936 GCA_013400415.1 Scytalopus superciliaris | reverse complement strand
CGTATTATTTATTTTAATAAAAACATCTACATTTGTATATACAGTATAAATATTGTATATACTTTATATATACTATATAAATATACACTCTAAATATATCCTATATAAATATATAAACTATATAAATAAATACATAGCATATAAATAAATAACATATAAATACATCTGCAAGATTAATATCTATACTATATATACCTACATACTACACACATGTATATATTTTATATGCATACAAATTACCGTATATAACATATAAATGTATATGTATAGCTTAGCATATGTATATTTTTGTACATATAATTTATTTTGGTATATGTATAATTTATGTGCATGTAAAACACCAAACATGATTTATATAAACGCTGTGTGTGCAGTTTTATGTGTGTGTGTTTTTCTCTCTGTATAATTTATGTGCATATAAAATACCACGGTACGTACAGGCTATAAATGTGCATTTTCATCCTTTTATACAATAATATAGGTCTGCATAAAGGAGTGTACAGATCCAGGCTGTGGGCTGCTCCAGCCTGGCCTGGGACCCTCCCGGGGATCCGGGGCAGCCACAGCCTCTCTGGGACTCCCATCCCAGTTCCCGGGGAGGGGAATGGCCCCGGGCTCTGTCCTGGCCACAGGGAATGGGATGTGCATCCAGCTGGGCTGCACTTGGCTGGGATGGGAAACAGCCATTCCCGGCTCGCCAGGCCTGATTGGATTCAGCTGGAAACGCGGATTGTGGGTCTGGAATTAAAGTCACAGCGTTCCAGGGGCTGGGAGGGCTTTTCCAAGCCCAGGGATCCTGGGATTACTCTGTACCGCTTGGACAGGTGAGACCACTGACCCCCAAAGAGGGCACTGAGGGCTCAGACACAATTCCTGGGCACCACCAAACGAAGGGGCCAGAGATTCCTTATTGTCCCTGGATCCAGGAGACCCCGCTGGGCTCCCATCCCATCCCATCCCATCCCATCCCATCCCATCCCATCCCATCCCTGCTCGCTCAGGTGCAGCCACACTCAGGCTTTGTGCTGGGAGTGCTGGTGTTTGGGGGGCAGTGCTTGGCACGGGCTGCCGTGGTGCCAAGGTGTGTGCCAGGTGGGAATGGGAAGGAGGTCAGACCCATGTCCTGGCTCTGGGTAATTCCCTACTGCACACAGAGCATGGGAAGGGAATCCAGAGCCCAAGGCTGCAGCTTTTGTCTGCTCAGTCCCCCCATCCCAAGGAAAGGCAGACTCGGAGGGGTCAGGGAGCAGCAGCAACAGATCCCTGCTGGAATCAAGGAGCTTTAATGTTTGCATGAGAATTAACTGGGAACAGTCCCTCCAATTCCTTTGAAAACCTCCTGCAGAGCCTACCAGGGAACAGCACTGCCCTTCCTGCTCCAGCTGCCCTGGGGAGGCTGCAAGGGGGAAGAGCAGTGGGAGGAATGCAGAATTCCTCAGTGAGGACTCACCAGGGAGCTGTGCCCGGACACTCACAGCTGTGGGCTCCAACTGCTCTTGTGGAACGTTTTGTCAAGGCTTCCCAAGAACAGAGATGTTTTGGGAGATGGTCATCCATAGGCAAAGTGCATCCAGTGGGAATCCTGAACGTGCAGCTGAGCTTCAGTGGGTAGGATGGGGAGGGCTTGTCCAAACACGCTGATGGTGCTGCCCTTCACCACCCTGGGAGCTGTTTGTATTCCCAAAACTGTTGTTTCCTTCCACAGGGAATGGGAAAACAACCCAGCAGCTCCTGGTGCTGCCCCCAGGGCTGAGCCACACCTGCCCAGGCCACAGTCACACACAGACCTGAAGTGATCCAGAGGAATCCAGTTGTTTTTTGGGAATCAGAGAGGCTGTGTCTCCAGCATGCCCAAATACATCTGTCAATTCCACAAAAAGCCCTGTTCCCTCAGAACCCTTGTGCTGCCTTCCCTGATCCAGCAGCAACCCAGCACACGGTGCTCTGCTCCCCCCAGCTGTCCCTGTCCTGCCCATTCCTTGAAAGCATAAACCCTTTCCCAGCCCCAGAGCCAAGATCCTGCATTTCTCAGGATTTAGGAATCACCATGTGATGGTGTCAGGGCTGGGCTGCAGCAACTGCAAACAGCAACACCTCCCAGAGCCATCCTGGTGCAAACGATCCCAACAGATCCGGGTACCTGAGAGGGAGGAGGTTTTGTGGATAAAACATCAGGAGTTTGGAATCCTTGGCTTGGTTCTGGATTGTTGTCACATTTCATGGGAGGAGAATTTTAAGACCAGGAAAGGCCATTCCATCCTCCAGCTGGGCCTGGAAAAGAACACAACCCATGGAGGGACCAGCTGGATAAACCACACCAACCAGGAGGGATCAAGGTCAATTTGAGAGCCCTTGTTTGGCTTTAAAATTCAGTAGGGAAAGATCTAAACTCTTTTTTTCTCTCTCTGAACACCCCCTGCTCCCACTGCTCTGTCCCATGACATGAAGAACGTGCTGTATAACCCAACCACAATCATAGAGGGCAAACCAGAGCATGTTGGGGCATTGCAGAGGCAGCTCCATCACCACCCACAGCCCTCCCCTCAGCCCCAGCCTCCACCTCAAAGCAGGAGCAGATAAGATATTCCCTGCTAATGGCTTTCCATATAAATATGAGGACCTGCCCTCTCAGCCAGTTTACTCAGAGCACTGACCCCCTGGCTGGGGTCGAGGGGAGCTGTGGGAGGTCCCAGGTTTTATAAACGAGAAGGTTTCCCTGCACAGACACAGCCTTGGGGCTCCCAGGGGGCTGGAGACACTGACTGATGGGAACAAGGAGTTCCCTTGTAGGGGAGCAGTGCTGGGGAGGGATTACCCAGAGATTTATCAGCTCAGGTGGATTAAGGGTGATTGGTCACGTGTCTGCTGTTGGTGTCCACCCGAAAAATAACCCTCAGAAAGTGGCCAAGGGCTGAAAGACAAGTCAGAGCCCCCCATAGGGGATTTTTCTCCCCCCAGTTCCACAGGGCTGCTGCAGCACTGCTGGGAATGAGCTGGGCCAGGAGCTCCCCCTTTCCCAGGAGACCAGGCCAGTTTTTTATTTATGCTCACTCTTATTTACTGTGACTCTGCCAAGAAGCACTCGGTGTTTCAGGAGCCCCACGCGAGTCCCTCTGCCCGGGGCTTTGAGTCAGGGCAGCTCCTGCATGGGCTGCACCACCCCAAACTCCTCTGATTTCAGCCTCTCTGTCTGGAAAGGGATTAAGGCACAAAATCAGAACAGCAAGGAGAGGCTGCTCTGGTGGAAGGTGTCCCTGAGATGGGCTTTAAGGTGCCTTCCCACCCAACCATTCCATGGATTGATGATCCTGACTGCCAATACCTCACTGGAGGGGGCAGTGCCTCGGTGTGCTCTGCACCACACCTGGAGGAGCTCACACTGACACCAGACCATCTCCTGCACATCCAGCTGTGGGGTTTGAGGGCTGTGGAGAGGCAGAGCTGAGAGAATAAAAACTCGTGGGAGGGGAAAGTGTATTTTTGGCTCCTCAGCTGCGCTCGCTCAGAACCAGCTCTAACCTCACTGCACATGTGCTGCTGGTTTAATGAGCCTCCCTAATTCCCACCAGCCAGGGCTGTTGGGAGCTCAGGGAGGTCCCAGCACTGGTTCTGCTGCTCTTCCACTCCCCAAACTGCTTCTCTGCTTCTCTGCTGCTCCCCCAGTGCTGGGCAGGGGCTGGGCAGGCTCAGCCCTCACGGGTCACCTTTGACAGAATTTGGGTGTCTCTCCTTTCCCACTTTCCTTCCCCCTTGGAAAATGTCAAAGAGGGAACAGTCACAGCTCTGTCTTCACACTGTGCTCCTCACAGCACTGTGCTTTGGGGCTGCTTTGGGGCTGCTTTGGGGGTTTCTCTTCCAGTTTAGGGGGTGCAGGGATTTTGCAAAATGTGTCACCAGCCCATGGACAAGGAGGTTGTTTTACCCCTTAAAAATGCCTTCAAGGGCAGGTTGGAGGGGGCTTGGAGTGACCTGCAATAGTGGGAGGTGGGACTTTGCTGATCTTTGAGGTCCCTCCCAACCCAAGTCATTCCATGTGGTCCAATGGCCTCGTCTCCAGTGACAACAGAACATCATCACAAGCTCTGCAGGCTGCACAAACCCCCATGAGTCACATCAACAACCAGAGGCCCCAAATTCCTCCCCCAGAAAGCAAACGACCCTGTGCCATTTCCCTCTCCCCCCAGTTCATCAGCTGGCTCCTGGCTAACACGCTCCCTCCCATGTCATCAGGAAGGAATTTGGGCTCTGTTTGATAATCAGAGAGGAATCAGGACTAGAATTCTCCACTAGAACTCTCTGACCACAAAGCATTTCAGCAGCTCTTTCAAGCCCCTGTGTAGGCTGGCCAAGGACCTGCTCCTTCCCGGGCATCCCCGGCCCCACTCATCCATCAAAGCATTCCAGCCCTGCTTCCCTCACTCACAGAGGTTCCTTCTTTAAAAAATTTAATCCGGGCAATTGTTCAAAAATGTTAAAATTACCTGCTCCTTTTGTGCTCTAATGACAGCCTGTGGAGGCCTAATTTAAGCCAGACCTGGAGCCGTCTGGTTTAAGGTTAAAAAGTCCTCCAAGCTGAGCTTCCTGCAGCAGCTGCCCTGAGAAATCAGCCTGCCCACTGTTAATTTTGGTTCCTCTCACTAATGAAGCCGTGGAGGAGCCCAGCCCGGGGCTGTGGCTTCATGTTATCCCAACTTCCCACATTCAGTGCAACCAGATCCCCACGAGGATTTAAAACCCCAGAGTTGTTAAGGTTGGAAAAGACCTTTGAAGTCACCGAGTCCAACCATCAGCCCAGCAGCACCACCACGTTCACCACGAACCCACAGCTCAAGTGCCACATCCACAGGCTTGGTGAACATTCCCAGGGATGGGAACTCCACCCCTGCTGTGGCTCCAGGGCTTTACAACCCTTTCCAAAACTCATGGATCCCCCCCAAAACCCATCTTGGCCATGGATAAACACAATGTCCTTCCCAACCCTATGGGAACCTCCTGCTCTCCCTCCTCACCTGCTCCAGGCCACGAGTTCCCTGCTCTCCCACCTGCTTCTGCACTTCATGCCTCAGACCAACGGGCCTGGTGTTTCTCTTCAGGGCAATATTGAAATGAAAGGAGAAAAGTTATGAGTTATTTCAAAGCTCTTTGCTTCAAAAACATCCAACCCAAATTTAGGCACCGAAGCCATAAACGTTCCTTTTATTGCACACACAAAATAACCCTCTGCAATATGAGTCCTCTCAATTTATGGTTCTCCCAGAGCTATTAATTCAGGCCAGGTCTTTTCTTCTTCTTCTTCTTCTTTTTTTTTTTTTAATTTTATTTCCCCCCTCCCACTTTAAGTCAAATAATTCATAAATACTCCACGCTGGGTTGTGCTTTATGAGCATTGTTATGATCACTTGAGTAGGGAAAGGCTTGTGAAGTTATTAAGGGAGTTTTAACACACCACAGACTCCCCAGAGATGCAGAGCAGCTCCTTCCCACTCTGGAGGGAAGAACTTTCTTGGGAGGCTCTTTATTTGCCCAAATAATTACGATTTTGCAGCCCAGATATCTCAGGGCTGGGTTTTAGTTTGCTGTGCTCCAGCTGAGGTGTGACTTAGATCTACAATATAATCTCCATATAATTATCAGACCCAAACTCAGGGAAAAAAAAGACTAATAAAAATTAAAATATGATCAGAGGATCATCAGCAGGACCATTGGATGGTTGGACTTGATGATCTCAGAGGTGTTTTCCAACCTTGACAGCTGGACTTGGTGATTTTGGAGCTGTCCTTGCACTCGCCACCCGCTGGTGAAGGTCACAAATTCAGTCATGGGAGTGAAACCCTTTGGTTTGTTTTAAGGGAAAGAGAGAGCGAGACAACAATTAAATTCCAGGCAGGAACTCACAGAATGAACCAGATTTTCTGGGATTGCTGGGCCACACCGGGGTTTCCCTCGGGGTATCCCAAAAGGGGGGCTTTGCTGTGGATTCTGCATTTCTCCTCCTCACTCTCCCATGTCAATCCATCAGCGGCTCAGCCCAGCCCCACCGGCTGCACAGCCCAACACCGGTGGGAGTGTGTCTGGATTCCCTGGGAGGAGCTGTGGGATGACACCCCCCACCTCAGCCCCCAAAACCCCGGGACCTCCCCCAAGACCACCCAGACAGAGCTGCAGGAGGAGCTCACGAGTCCTCCGTGCTGCTGAACCGCCTCGGCTCCCCAGGAAATCCATGTTTTCCCCTCGCAAAGAACTCCTGCACTAATTGCCTTCACATCTCCAAGGTGTCTCCCAGCCACGGAGGTGCAAATATTTATCCATACTTGGAATTGCAGAGGGAGGCCTGACTAAGTGTTCCCAGACACTTCAGCAGTTGTTGTTTTAAGACCTGAACGTGGACACCTGGCTGGAATTAATCAGCAGATGGGAGCAGGGAGGCAGAGCAAAGCCCTTATTAACCCTTCCCACATCAATGCCAAGGTCACAGGGGGGCTCAGCCTGGACCTGTCAGCAGCCTGGGAATCCCAGAGCCGGGAATGTCCTTCCCTGGGAGCAGGATTTATCACGCTGCTCTCACCGCTGTGCTGAGGCTCTGCCTTGGGAGCAGCAGCAGGAATAAATGTTTATGACTAGATAATAAAACACCAGAGCAAACCCACCTTCTGTCTGGGCTGTGTCTCCATCCAGGAGGAGCTGGAGCATCTCCCGAAGGGAAAGTACCCACTTTGCACCGGCTGGTTTCGAGTGGACAGTTTGGATTAGTCAATTTGATTGGATAGTAGGGAAAACTTCTTAATTAGATTGGAGAAGGCACCTCCTCCATGGGGGAGCAGGAATCCCACCAGTCAATCCACCGGAATCCTCCCCAAACTCCGGAGAGGAGATTTGTTTTCTCTGCCACTGACCCATCACATCCCTCTCTGCAGAGCAATTCTGACTGTCAAACTTAATGCAGAACACTAAAAAACCAACTTTACACTCTAAAGCAAAGGAGAAAAACCTTCCTGGCTCTGTCCCTGCAGGAAGGAGCCCCTTGCCAGCCTCTGAAAGCTGCATTCCTCACTGATGTTGGTTTTCACGGCCCATTTGCTTGTTTGCTTCAATTTCCCCTCTTCCAAAACTCCAGGAACTGGCAAACTTCATGGAGAGAGTGGCTTTGGAGGGAGGCTGGGAGCTGTTTCCTATGGAGGAGGAGGATGGGGCAGGAGATGGAGGCACGGACCAAGGGAAGGGGAGGAGGAGAAGGGCAGGGACAGTGTAGGGAGGGGGAAGATCAGAGGGAATATTTGGAGAGAATTTCATGAGAAGAAGGGGCTGGGAAGAGGATGAGGGTGGGATGGAGGAAGGACCAGCCTCAGCCATCCATCTCCCTTTCCCACCCTGCACCTGACCACCACTTGACACCAAACAATCCACTCCCCGAGCCAGGGCCAGCCCCGGGGCAGCAAAAAAAAACCCCCCAAAAGCTCCTTGGACAGCTCTGTTTATGCCTTTCTGTGTGTTTTCGTGCCCAGGGAAGTCAAAGAGTTCATCAGGGCGGGAGGATTTGCTCCTGCTCCCCAGGGAGGGGTGTGTGGGTGAAGTTTTGCTCTTGCTCAGATGTAAACAAGCCCTGGAGCAGGTCAGGCCCTGGTGCCCTCTTATCACAAGTCCTTTCCTTTGGCATAAACACCAGCCCCAGGTCAGGGCCATAATCTCTCCCAGATGCTTTTGGGGGCTTGATCTAAAGCTCCAAACCTAAACTGGAGGGTGGAATAATCCCCACCGGCTGCTTTGTCTCTCTAAAGTCAGTTTTCTATCCCGGAATGGGACTGAGGACAGTCCCTGTCCCCAGGGACACTGTGGGTCACCTGTGGCCATGTCCTTGTTGAGCCTGAGCTGCCCAACACCCATCCCAGCCCTCCCCGAGCCCGAGCAGAGGGAAATTCAGATCCACAGTTACTGCTCTTCAACAGGAATGAGTCCAACCCAATCCCACGTTTTGGAGACCTACCAAATCCCACCACGGTTTGGGTTGGAGGGACCTTAAAGCCCATCCAGGGCCACCCCTGCCATGGGCAGGGACACCTTCCATAGCCCAGGTTGCTCCAACCTGCACTTAGGCACTTCCAGGGATTCCTTGAGGTGAAGCCTGGCCTGTGCAAACAGCATTAGAGATCAAATTGAAAAAATTAGTAAGAAGAAGATTATTTCTCTTTAGGTCAGCCCAGAATGAAACCTTCCCGTTTGTCTCAGCAAAAACAGGTTTTTTTCCTTAAGTGGAGACAATGAAAACATATTGTTTTCCCCAAAATAAAACGTGTCTCTGTTTGCAAAAGCATCTTTGGAGGCACTTGTGGTCCCCTGCCTTTCTTAATTAAAGGCAGGCAGATTTCAACTGGGGAACACCACAGGGTAATAAAAAGCCAAAGCATTTAATGTCAAGCATATCTCAAGCAAAGTCTGCAGCTTTTCAGCCCCAGTACTCCTCTTTTTTTTTGTTCAAGTTGTAAATAATTTCAAAAGAACCAAAATAACTTTTATTTGCTCCCCAAACAAATGTTTCATCTTAATTTCACTCGGCTGAGCTTGATCAGAGCCAGACCCTGCCCAGGGGTGCCCAAGAGTGGGCAGGGGAATGACTTGAGATAGAGAAGTTGCCTTTAAACAGGGGAGAAATTTTAGATTTAATTTTTGGTTTTTTAGCTTCAAGGTGGCCAAATTCTGGAGCAGATTGTGCAGGGTGGCTGTGGAGTCTCCATCCTTTGAGATGATCAAGCCCTGACCTGGACACTCTGGAGAAGGAGCTCCATGGGGGTCAACAAGGGCAGGTGTCAGATCAAGGGCTCACATCCCAGAAATCCATNAGCTCCCTGGGACAGTGGAAGGTGTCCCTGCCCATGGCAGGGGTGGCACTGGATGGGCTTTAAGACCCGTCGCATCCCAAACCATTCTGTGATCCTGCAATACGGGCTTTGAGAGCCATCAGGCTGCGGCTGAACTCACCATTGGTGGTTTTCCCTCGGAGAAATCCCCTCCATCCCTCCATCTCCTGGTGCGCGGGGACCTCTGGAGCCCGAGCCGCGCATCGCCCGCAGCTCCGGGACACGGCTGGATTCGCTGTCACGGCAAAACCACCCCCGCTGCTGAACCAGCCGCTGATTCCCAGCCCGGGGTCGAACAGGGAGGAAAGGAATTTGGGGGGAATGTGGGTCGCTGTGACCTGCGGGGTTGTGGAGTGGCCCAGTTGGCACTGACTGATAATGAGCATCAAATCCAGGGAAATTAAAGGAGGATGCTCAGAAGACAAGGCAGGGTCTTTCCAAAACTATCACATCCTCCCCCTCACGGGAGTGTTGGGCTCACAGGTTGGAAAAACACGTTATCAGGCAACATAAAATACATTATTCCAAGTGAAAGAGCACATGGAAATGGGAGAGGGACTGAAAAAAGCTGGTTGGGAAACCCCCCAGCCCCAGCCTGGATGTTGCCTCCTCCAGATGAGCAGGACCCTGCAGGAGTTGGGCTCAGCACAGGATTCCCAGAGGAATTGCAGTGCTGGGAAAGCAGCTGGGTGCAGAGTTTGCTGTGTGCATCCCTGAGGAAAACGCAGTCCCAACTACAGCGTTTTCCCTGGCAAGCAGAGCTGGGCTAACTCACTGTGTGCTCAATGAAATTCCTCCCGGATCAGATGGATGGAGTCTGGACAGGCAGCACCTGCTCCAAGGCCTGGGACAGCAGCCAGTAGATGGCATTCACATTCCATATGTGTGCTGCCATGTGCTGTCAGGCTTGGGCTGCTCTGGGAAACGGGAAAGGAACATTTTTCATGTAAAAATAAGGTAAAATGCAAATATTCAGCAGAGACGACCCTGCAGACTCTGACAATTAACTTTGGAGCCATCGAGTGTTACAGAATTCCTGGTATGTCCTGTCCCCATGGAACTTCTGTTGGCTTCTAACAGGGATCCAGTCCCACCCCTGCCATGGGCAGGGACACCTCCCACTGTCCCAGGGAGCTCCAGCCTGGCTTTGGGCACTCCCAGGGATGGGGCAGCCACAGCTGCTCTGCCAACCTGTGCCAGGGCCTGCCCACCCTCCCAGCCAGCAATTCCTTCCCAATATCCCATCCATCCCTGCCCTCTGGGAGTGGGAAACCATTCCCTGTGTCCTGTCACTTCATCCCTTGTCCCAGGTCGTCTCCAGCTCTCCGGAGCCCCTTTAGGTTCTGGAAGGGCCTCTCAGGTTTCTTTTCCAGAGGAACGCCCCCAGCTCTCCAGGTTGGTCTCCAACCTGAACCTCTCCTGGTGCAACCCAAGGCTGTTTCCTCTCATGCTGTCCCTTGGGAACAGAGCCCACTCCCAGGTCTGGAGCAGGGGAAGATCACAGTGCCTTCAGCCACCTTGAGATTTTTCAAGGAACTGGCAGTGAGCTCAGGTTCTGGATGCAGTTATGGACATGCTGGGAGCAGGGATTCACCCTCCCGGGATGAGAGCACCTTCTGCCAGGTGTGTCTGTCCAAACCCCAGCCCAGAGCCCATTTTGGGTACAAAGCAGCCGTGCAAGCTGGACCATTCCATCCTGCCTCCCACAGCACGCCGAGCCCACCTTTACCTCCTCAGGGCGTGATGCGCTGCACTAAAATCCCTCCCAGTGCCCTCCACCTCCCAGCCCTCCTCCAGGAGCAGGATGACGGGCATCCCTCTCTCCCACTGGAAGCTGCAAGGAGAGGGTGTGCTCAGCCCTGGCAGCATCATCCATCCGGAGGAAGCGTGCGGGGCGATATTTGGTGCCCGCAGCCCATTGGAGGAGCGCTGGCACTGGCAGGGGGTGCCTTCGGTGCTGTCCCCACCCCTCGTCCAGACCCCCCTCCCTGTCCCCAGCGCCACCCTCACACACAAAAGCAGGGAATTAGCTGCCTTAGGGCAGCTGAGGCTTAGCCAGCTGCGGGCGGAAAATCGGAATAAAATACCTTGGAGGGGAGGGAGGGACAGAGGGAGGGAGGCGGCAGAGGAAGCAGCAGCCATGGAAGAATACAAATAACTGCCCTCAATCCATCCCTCTTGCCAACCAAACAGCAAGACCGACGGATGCTCGGAGAAAAGCCGACCTGGATGCATCCCCACATTCCATCCGCATCCGGATCCAGGGGCTGGACCTCCTGAGCGCTCTCCATCGGGAGGAATGCCGAGCTGGGATACGGGCAGGACCACCTTTGTTCCCCGCTAAGCGGTGAGTAGGAACCATCCGGGCGGGGTCGGACATCGGGAAAATCCTCCGGGCTGGGATTTGCTTCGCTGTCTTTGCTTTTCTTCCTCCCTCCATGATGCCTCCAGGGTTGGCAGAAAGCAGCTGACAGGGAGGGAGGGGGAAGGTGGGATCTCTCCGAGCCCCGAAGTGTCTATTTAGTCTGCATTTAGGGAAATGGAAAACGGGGAGAGGTGCGACCGTGCCACGGGCATCCATCCATCCACCCCAGGTGTGGGCTGGGGGCAGAATCCAGGATGGATTCTGGGAGATCCAGGCAGGGAGAGAGCCCTGCAATGCTGACAGCCGGCTCTTTTTGCTGATGCCAGTGCCTGGAATACAGAGGGATGCTGGATTTACTCGGGCCTCTATGGAGCTTCATTCCTTTCGAGCAAATTCACGGAGATTTCTCTCCTGCAGATCATCATCAGCCTCCAAGGGAGGCAGGGAAAGCGCTGGCTCTCTGGAAGAGCCTCAGAGCAATGGTCAAGCTCTGCCCAGTGCTGACCTCCCTGCCCTGGGGGACAGACAGGGCAGCCCCATCCACTCAGCACATCATCCTAGAGCCCTCAGCCCAACGGGAATGTGTTCCCATCCAGCCAGTGCCCGAAATAACTCAAAGGCTGAGGCAGGAGGAACATTCCCAACTGCCCTGGGTTAACGCCCAGCACAGGAGCTGATTCCACCTGAGGATGTTCTGCAGAAGATCCGGCCTCACCCTGTTCCCTCGGGGCAGGACCCAGCTGGGAATGCTGTGTCTGTCCTTCCCAACCAGTGCTGGTCCTGCTGGGACCAACCCTGAGTCCTGAGCCAGACTTTGTTGGGAGCTGCAGGTGCAGGCCCAAGGAATTAAGGCACAAAGCTCCGAGTTTTGCTATCTGGGAGCAGAAACCTTCTAGTGAAGGCAAAAATATATCCCTACATGTGGTTTTAAGGGCCCCTCGTGCCCCTGTGGGTGAAAACCAGGATTCCTGGATCTCAACCTGTTCCTGCCAGTGCAGGACAAAGCCCAGGCTGGGAACACACCCCCAGCTCCACAGGGAGATGAACTGGGATCCAAACAGAGCAGGGATACAGCCATTGCTTTGATCCAACCTCACCAGCCCTTTCTGGTCCAAAATGTGCAATTTAGCCACAAAATCCCATGTTTTGCTCCTTTTTTCCAAACAAGCAGCTCTCACGCTGCTTCTCCATGGAGTGTGGTGCCAGGGTACCTGCTCCTGGGTGAGGATGCTCCATGCCAACCTCTGTGCCTTCCCATTCCAGCCTGAGCCGTTCCCTGAGGGAGCTGCTGCCTCCAGCCCTTCCCTGAGCACGATGGGAACCACGGAAGCCACGCTGCGGATGGAAAACGTGGATGTGAAGGAAGAATGGCAGGACGAGGATTTCCCCAGGTTTGTTCCCTGCAAAAAAAAAAGGAAAACAAACCAGGGAGAGTTTTATTTCTTCCTGGGAGAAACTGTCAGGGCATGGAGGGGGTGGGTCCTTCCCATGGCTCCAGAGGAACCCTCTGTGAGCGTGGCAGGAAGGNGCAAAAAAAAAGGAAAACAAACCAGGGAGAGTTTTATTTCTTCCTGGGAGAAACTGTCAGGGCATGGAGGGGGTGGGTCCTTCCCATGGCTCCAGAGGAACCCTCTGTGAGCGTGGCAGGAAGGGGAAGGAGCTGGGTGTGGGGTACTGGGAGCTTAAATGGATATAGGGATGCATATAGGGATGGATGGATGGATGGATGGATGGATGGATGGATGGATGGATGGATGGATGGATGGACGGATGGACTCCTTCCCAGCCTCTGAATCAGGCAGTGCCTCCCCAGACAGAGCAATACTGTTTTGCCAGGAATTTGCCACGGAAAGCAGAGTCATTGGGATGCAATGACTCCAAATGGGTGCCAAATGATGTGTGGGTGACTGAAGGTGCCAAAGTGGCACCTTCCACCTTCACAGCCACTTCACTGACTCTGCAGAGGTGCCAGAAACATCCCTGGGAGGTCCCTGAGGGAGCACCCACCCCACTCCCAGCACTGTCCCCCAAATCCAGGCTGTGCAGGGAGGGAGAGGACTCTCCCTCTCTGGAGACATTCCAAACCCACCTGGAATGTCACCTGCCTTGGTGATCCTGCTTGGGGAGAGGGGTTGGATCTCCAGAGGTCCCTTCCAACCCCAGCTATTCTGGGATCCAGCTCTAAATCCTGCTGAGCACACAGAGCATGGCCATTCCCAGCCCTTCCTGCAGCCCTGAGGGGCTTCCAGGGCCATCCCACCCTGCCCCAGCTGCATCCAAACCCCCCGGCAGCCCACAGAGCCCCCGGATTGCCAGACACTGTGCCATGTGTGCCGTGGGCACGTACAGCCCCTGCCCACCAAGAAAGGGGCTCCTGTTCTTCCCAGCACTGGGATGAGCCTGGCTCTGTTCATCCCAGCACTTGGATGAACCTGGCTCTGTTCATCCCAGCTCCAGCTGCATCCCTCCTCTGAGCCCCTCTGTCCTCCAGCCCACAGGGCTCGCCTTGTCCTTCCTCCGGCCCCCGAGGTGGGCTCGGCCAAGCCCGGGGGTTTCCAGGATGGGTTTGGTTTCCCTCTGAGAGCAGAGCTTTGGGCTCATGGACCTGTGCCAGGCTCAGGATCCCCCAGAGCGCTGTGCTAGCAGGGTTCTAAGGGAGTGAAAAGGGTATGAAAAGGAAATGGAGGTTTAGAAAGGAATCGTGGAATGGGGTGGGCTGGAAGGGACCTTAAAGCTCGTCCCACCCCAGCCCCTGCCGTGGGCAGGGACACCTCCCACCAGCCCAGGGTGCTCAGGGAAGTACAGAAAGGAAAGTGAGGCACAGGCAGGAAAACATTGACCCAAAGCTCCCTAGAAAATCTGGGATAAAGCTGGTGTAGCTCCTGGACACCCCGGCACCAACCCAGAGCCCTGTCCCACACTTCCCATGGCAGCCACAAACTTCCCACATCCAGCCAAGCCTTCCAGGGGCATTTCTGCTGCCGAGCCCTCAGCACCAAACACGGGTGGCACCGCTCCTGCCTTGGAAAGGAAGCCTGGGAAGAGGCAAAGGGATGTGACCGTGGCTGGGAGGCAGGGCAGTGACAGGGACAAGGCTGGACACACTGCCCGGGCTGCTGCAGAGGGATTGAACCAGGAGTGATGCAAGTGAGCCTGAACAGCCCCCTGGCAAACAAGGGAAGGCCAGCTGGGTTCCAGTTGGAGTAAAAATAAATAAATTCCCATTTTCCATCCGCTTCCCCCCTGAAAGAGTGGAGATAATAGGGCAGAAGCTGCTGCATGTGGGACAGCAGCTCTCCAGCAGCTGATTTGCTGCAGAGCTATTTTTGCCTGGCTGGGATTAGCCAATCTTGCCACGGAAAGGAGGAGAAAAAAAAAAAAAGAAAGAAAGAAAAAGCCATATCCTAGACAAAGATCTGGGCTGGGAAAAACGGGATTCGGCCGCTCATTGAGGACACGGGAAGAGACATTCCCATCCCTCCCTGGAAGGCTGAGCTGCGGAGGAGTCTCGTGCCTCAAGGGTGGAATGTCACGGTCCTGAGGGAGCCGAGGGAGGGAGGGATCGCCCCTCCTGCCGCTCCGGGGAGGTTTATTCCAGACGCCGCGTCTCGGCTGGACCGTGGGGATGATGCCGTAGCGGCGGATGCGGGAGCATGCTCACTGCATCCCGCATCCCGCACCCTGAATCCCGCACCCCGCATCCTGCATCCCGCCTCTCG
>VXBX01002111.1:155159-187214 GCA_013400415.1 Scytalopus superciliaris | reverse complement strand
GAGCCCTTCTCAAATGTTTGTTCAAGAAGCCTAGCCATGGTGATGAGAACCGAGGTTCTGTGCATAATATACACAGAACCTTAACTGTTCTATATATAATGTACTGGAAATCTTAACTGGCTTCTGTCTGTCTGTCCTGTCTGTCTGCTGAAAATCAAAAAAAGTCACCTGTGCCGCCTGAACCTACATCAGCGTTCTGAGCTCTCCAAAGTTAAGGCAAGAAATTGTATCCTGCCCTGCCGTCAGCACTTGTGTCCTCTTGTTTACACATTTGTAATACACAAATATAAGTGCAAACAGCAGAGACGTGCTCAAGCTAGCCTGGATGGGCTAGTTCAGCTAAGTACCTGTGAAGCAGCACATACTGAACTCTGTGGAGCTGCAACTGCACTTGCTATCAGGAACTACATTGATCGTAGTGTGTCTTTACAGGCTGCACACAGCACTGTAAGAACACGCTGTGTTAAACATACACATTCACTTAACACTGCCTTTCATCTTTATTGGGAAATAACAACTACAGGTAGCTAGAGATGTTTACATACCTAAATCTGTGATAACCCAAAGGTGTATTAGGAGGGGTAAAATAATTCAGGTTTTATAAGAGAAAAAATGCTTTGAAGCAGTCTGACCTCAGACATTAACATTTTATTTCCATTCCATGCAGTTTTTGACCAAATATTTGGAGATATTTTGAATGGGAATAAATAATATTACAGTTTGTTCCACATAGATTTTTAGTTGCAGAGCTGTTTCTGAAATAGCTTGTGATGTATTTTTATAACTAATATTGAATAACTAATGAGGCCCTCCTTTCTGAGGCAGTATTATTTTCATCACATGAAATTTATAAAAGATTGAATCTTGGTATCTAATCTACTACCTGTGTCTAATAAGATTTTAATGTCTTACATTCACCACTGTTTGCTCTGAGATCTTGGATGTTAATAAGGGGGAGAAAGCCTAAAGACATCATTCCTCATTAGTTGGCTTGCAGATTCCACTCACCATTTTATCAATAAACTGCTGCTTGCAAATCAACCAAATTTACTAGGATCAAGAAAATACTTCTGACTCAAATTATCTCCATTCATGTGCATTCTATTTCTTATTTGTGGTTGTTCATGAAATAGCAAATTTGTACTGAAGAAAACAAGGGTCAAGAAAGAGTGCTTTTGTTGAACTTAATGGTACAAAAAGACTGTACTGATAGTTTCAAATTATTCTGGAACTTTATTTGTAGGAAAAGTACAAAGCTGTACTGGTTTTCTTCACTTTTACCTTAATTCCCTTCAATGGATCCTGTTTTTCTCTGGAAGCCTGCTGGGGTTTTTAATAAAATGGTTTTTCTACTGCTATATCTGAAAGATGAGACAAATATTTGAATACAGGAATTTCAGTTTAATGTTTCTTTTTGAAAAAAAGCAAATAAAATTTCACTGAGAAGGACTCCTACCAAATCAAGAAAAGGCATGTCACTCTCATTGTTTAATTCAGTTAATTCAGCTCTGTGAAAAAATTGATTAGATATACTCTTCTCCTAATCTGAGCCTCATACTCCATTTAAGCACTAAGATAAAAATTTAACATTCTCCAGATGATGAATTGACAGTTTGGTTAAAAATATACTTTCCCCTTCCTTTCTCATGTTCAACGTGTGAAATTCTGAATATTCTTCATATGTTCTTAATATCATACTTTTCAGATATTTTGAAGTTTCCCACCAGATACTTTTTACTTATATTTTATATTTTGCTGTTTGTTTTAATGAAGAACATGTCAATTTTCCTAAGTTCAAGTCATAATTGAATTTTCATGTACTGTATCAATCTTCTTCTATTAAATATCTTTTCATGTAACAGTACATAAAAAAGAGAATGCATAGACACTTTCCCTGTTAGTCAGAGACTTGCTATGTAATCTACATTAACACTTGAAACAATGAAAAATAAATGTCAATTTCCATTAATCCACATGCAAAATTATACAAAATAGGAGAAAGGATACATTTTAAAGTACAGTATGATTTTGTCTAAGTTATGCAACTCCTAGTGTTGAAAAGCTCAGATACATTTTTAATGCCTGAAAGTAAATGAAGGTGCACTGCGGGCTTCCACTGCATTTGCCAGAAAGAGAGCATGTATGGGATGTTTTCTTTCTCGTTTCATCTCAGATACAGCATTAAATCAAGTCTTGTTTTAACCAACTAACTAAGAGAAAGCATGACCTGGTTGTCATGGTTACCTCTCTGTGTCAGACCTATCACTGACTAAATCATTAAGAGTAATTCTACTAATTTATAAATGGACTTGACTACCCCCTATTTTAGTCTAGCAATAATAAAAATCCTAAAGGCAAATGCAGCCTTATATTGCACCTAATTATTGCCCTTTTCATACTGAGAGATTGTTGTTTATAATAATAATGGCACATAAATCTTTATGATCATCTTCATTATTCTTATATTGGTTTCCCTGAAAATCTGAAAGGCTTCAGAGTAAGTGGACTGAACACAATAAGGGTATGAACTGAGGTTAAGTAGTATACATATGTAGCATGCAGCAGCTTTGTTCTCCAGCAAACATTTGCTCCTTCTTCTACAGCAATAAGAACAGTGCCTTAAAATAAATTAGTATAACGCAAAAAATAGTATGGAACATCACAAATTAATTTAATTGACCTTCTGGTATTCACAATAAAATATTCACTTGTAATAATATATATCTTCAAAAGGGCAAATTTTGACTTGCAGTAATTAAGATAACTTAAAAGTGCTTCTCCTCATCTGTATCTTTTATTCCGTTACTAGCAAACAATCTGGCAGTTACAGAAATATCAAAACAAATTATTCTTGAGATAAGTAGCTTACGTAATAGTGATTCATTAACTGCATTTCTTTCCAAAGCTTCTTATTCTGTTGAGTCCTTCTGTGGGGTACAGTGTGATAAAATGCGCACAGGATTCCATTTTTTCATTAGAATGCTCTACCTAGAACTAATATACCACAAAATATAGGCATGTGGAGTAATTCAAGCTCCATTCCTTCCTGTATATGAAGGAAAACTCCATTAACTGCATGGTCTACTGAGAAAAGAAACATCCTCGAATAAAATTTATGAGGTGCCAGTCATCAGGGTAAGAGCTGTGAATGTGTAAAGGTTGAGATTACTTAATCAAACTAGGAAAGAAAAATGCCTTCTGTAAGACCAAGAAGAAGGAAGGAAAATGTTATCAGAATTTTTCTGGTCCTCACTCCTTACTGAGAAGCACCTAATAGCAAAATAAGTGGATAGCAGAAGACTTTTACTGACAGACTTTAGAAAATAAGGAAACTCAACAGAAGTTTAAAGCAAGCATTCAATCAACATAATGCATTTCACAAAGCATTGACTTAGCAAATTCATATCCATCCAGCTTTAAGCTACCCAAATATCATAAAAAGTAAATTAGGAGAAGACATAAGAAAGAAAGATACAAAGAGAGAATTTTAGCTACTGCCTTAGATCCAGTGTAGAACCAGCCACCAGAAACCCAAGGACAATAGGGCCACAGCTATGTGGATGTCATATGCTGTTGGTTTTATTTGCTCTGGATTCCTGAGGCCACCTCCCCCCAGATGGGATTTTTTGTCTGCCAGCCGTTATGGATCTTTGTTAGGGACTACAGGGTGTGAGGTGTGGGGGAGTTCTCCAGGTGTGCCAGTGAATCATAGCTGCACAAGAGGCTCTCAAGGAGGAAGGGTTATGGGGGTGTAGAGCAAAATTCCACCTTGGCAGAACCTGATCTGCCCCCTCCCACACACACAGGCTTGTTTTGAGCTGCTGTTTTCAGTCCCTCACACAGCTATGGGCTTATTTGTCATATTGGCCATGACACTCTAAAAACTTTTCATTAACGTTAGACTACCATGCCAGTTTTATCCCAGTTGGAATGGCAGTGTTTTATCCAGAATGAAGCCTGATAGGTCAAAATTTAGCTATCCAATTAAAAGAAACAAATTTTAAATGGTAAAATGTGCCTGGTACTCTAGATTGTGTGTCCAAAGGATTTGCTCCTTTTTATCCACTATAGTCTAGGGAATTTATTGTGCTGTGGAGAGTGGCATACAGATTGGTGGTTTCCAGCTCAAATCCAAGTTGTGATTCAAGGATATTTATTTTCAAAAGAATAATCATGAATCATATCCTTATCTCAGAAGCCCTTAACTAAATCTAGCCTTAAACTATGGTTAACTCCAAGGTGGTGGAAAGATCATCTCTATGTAAAAGGGGTGTTGTCTGACTGGTACTTGTAAACACAGCATGCTGAACAACTCTGATGTTCTTTTACTTTTACCTACAAATAGAAAGGTAGACACATTATTATAATCGTAGCAACTTTCAGACGACAGTGAATAAATACAGTAGTCTAAATGTAGACCTAATGCACCAGATAACGTGAGGTTCAAGAATTACTGTCTATAAAGACAAGGCACATCTCTGAGATAAGTAGGAAGTATATATATTTGAAAAATCAATGAGAAGGATATTTTTAAAGAATATTTGGAAAAAACTTTGTATTTTAAATTCCAGGAGATATTTACAATACTTACTTGGGGCTTACCACTAATATTCTAAGAATATGTTTCTTCACTTTCAAAAAGACATTGATTCCCCATAACCAGACACAGATAAAAGAGCTCCTATTTTTGGTGCACTCTAAGTGCCTTCAGCAGATGTCCCCCCTGCTTAATGGGTCTGTATCCTTGTTTAAATAGGAGTCATTAAGCCTGAATAACCAAACTGTACTGTAGACAGCATTCTCTGGGCACTTACGATTCACATCTCTGAGCATGGAGGGGGAAAAAACTATTTAAAGGTATTAATTCATAAGGGTTAAAAAGTTCATAAGAAAACAGGAGCCCATTTTCACAGTGACAGTGTGACACCTCCTTCCAAGGGCATCAGCACTAAAGCACACCCATTAGCTCAGAACCAACAGCAGATGCCCCTTGGAGTGTGGGATGGTTATTTGGAAACAAATTATGAGAAGGGATACAGGAAATCAACCACTTTTATCCAAATAAAAAGGTAAAGGCCAAAGAAACAGTTAGCATAAATTGGCATATCTTCACTGAAGTCAATTTAGGAAGACACTCCCATTTCCAGTAGTGGAGTCCTCGACAGCAGAGCTTTTGAGTATTAGGAAAGGTTTCTGCTAGCAGGGGGTTCAGGAAGAGGGGAGTATAGTCATAAATTGAACAAAAAGCCCTAAACAAGCAAGCTGAAAGCTATACTCTGGAATGCTCTTCAATTAATTTAATTTTGGATTGATTAATCCCAAAAAGTTTTGGTTTTGTTGTGAAACAGTCAATTAAATGTTGTGTGTTTTCTGTAATACAACATTTATTTAAAATACATTAAAACAAGTTAAAAATGCTTTGGACCACTAAAATTATGTTGCATTGTCTGCAGAAGGGTCAAATGTGGAAATGGAAAAGTCATACAGTATACATCTATGGTATCTGCCATTCATTTTTAACACATTTATCTCCTCAGAGATGTATCTGAGTAAGTTGAATATAAATTGGCACTCAGATTGCATATGGAATGGGCTTTTTTGTGGTATATATACTATCTCAACAATGTTTAATAATGTATTCAGTATTTATCACCATAGAAATTTATTATGGAGCTGCTTCATATTCCCATATACAACTTAAAAAAAAAAAAAGTCTGAAGAAATAACCTGCTGAGAAACCCTCCTGCACTGTTTGCAGGCAGTTTCAACAAAATTAGAGACTTTTGGTATTTTCTGGTGCTATAAGGAGGAAATTTAAGTTTGATGAGACTAGTTTTGGATCTGAAGACCAGAAGAAGGAAATGTGTCTTCTACTGAAAATATCAGTCCTTTTTACTAGATTTTGTACAACAAATTTGAAGTGGAACAAACTCCCAACACTGCAAGTCATTTACAAGTTATCAAAAAGGTTTTCTAGACTACTTACTCACAAATCCTTCAATTCCCTCAATTTTCTCAGCTTTTGCTACTCTTTACAGCTAAAGAGAATCAAAATGTTCCCATGACTTAGTCATGCTTAGAAAGAAATCTTGTCTGTGATTTGTCAGTATTATCTAGGTCAAACCTAATAGTCTCTCGGTGCTGCAACACAAAACAACATTTTGAACTGAAAATAGGGTATCCCCATGTTAAGAATTTAGAAGCACATCTGTAAGAATGCGGACAACTTCTTAGCTATTTTGCACATTTAATATGAACACTATGAAATACCCCTCAGTTGCCAGATTCTCTCCCCTTGTACTAAATTTCTCTCTGGTTTAGCTCTTAAAAAAGCCCAAAATATCAAAGCCAGATTAATTTTGTCTGGATTTTAGCTGCAACACATAGAGAATAAAGCCAGTTCTAAGGTGAAGGGACTAATCATCTGAAAAGAAGTACCAGTACTTACTCGATGCATTTGTTAATGACATGAAAATGTTGAGCAATGAGGTAATAAAAACTGCAAATTCTATTAAATCCTTCCAGTTTTCAGCTTCATGAAGTACTTCAGAATGATTTAACCGAACTTAGTATTTAGACAGGGTGGTGAGAGGTGAGAATACAATGGAAGATAGTAGTGGATATTAAGAAGACCTCTTCAAACTGCATGAGAATAGCTAATGGTGGAGACTACCCTGTCTTAACTCCACTATAACACCGTGCTAGTTTTTCTGCTTCCCTACCATAGTGGCAGAATCTACATTTTAAGCCTTCTTTTCCACAGATTTGTATTACAAAGCAGTCACAGCACAGGTTTTAATCTGTTCTTTTTATTAACTCCTACTAGACTGAAGGGAACTGAGTCCTACCATTCCAATCGGTTCACTTTTTGTTACTTAGACATTTTGACATTGTGTCTCCTCTTTACCATTCAAGTTCCAGAAGCACAAAATCTGCTTAAGAGACAATTGGCCTGTGGTTAATTATAGTTGTTTGACCAATATCAAGGAGTACCATCCTTGTCTGCTAGACAGAAATTATGTCCTTCAACTGGAATATGGAAGATCTCTGAATATGTTATGAGACCAAATGTTTTTGATATTATCAAAAGTAGGATTTTTCTGTCCTAATTATCTGATGCTGACCAGTATATCTGTAAGTTCCATTGGAACTATTTTTTACTCTTTTCTATGCAATTGCCTTCTACAAGTTACCTCGTGAAATATTATCACAAGACCATGTTCAACTCTGCTGTTAAGAGTAACTTTCTTTCATGGCTACCTAAAGCTTTGCTGTCACTGAGAAGATAAATCACTTCTCATAAGACTTAAAGCTGTACAAACCAATGTTCTCTGTTCCCATATGTAAAGATATTGTATAAGGATATGCAATTTTTCTCATTTATTTTTTCATACTAAGAAAATAATATTTAAAGATAATTTCAAAGAAACAGATTAAAAGAAAAATGAGAATTCTTTTAAATAGTAACATAAGTTTTATTTCAAAAGGAAAAGCTGTAGCCTGTGATACAATGTCCATGTAAGAAAAAGAGGTTCCAGAAAGATACTTGGTTCCAGAAAGATATTGTATAAAATAGAGTATTTTTCTTGTCAGAAAATGTGATTTTGACTTGTTGATATCAATGTTGTCCTCATCCTCTACAGTTATTATTTTTAGCATGGATGGGGAGCATTGTTTTGCCATGTTGAGGGATGTTTAATCTAGAGTGCAGTAGAAACTTAAATGAGGACACTTAAAATTTAACTTTTTTACTGTCAGAATCACAGAAATGGTCAGAAGACCTCATGACAAATATGGAGAACACAAATGATAGATATATTATCTGCTCTGAAATGTTAGAAAATGATAAATCTAAGTTGCATATTCCTGTGGGTCTAACATATCTTCTTGCATTAACTCAGACTACTAAAGATTAAACTTACAAATAGTTTTATGTAAGTCCATGCTGAATGAGGAGAGGCTGAGGGAGATAGGGCTGTTCAGCCTGGAGATGAGGAGGCTCAGGGCAGACCATATTGCTCTGTACAACTACCTGAAAGCAGCTTGTAGCCAGGCGGAGGGTTGGTCTCTTCTCCCAGACAACTAGCAATAGGACAAGAGGGCACAGTCTGAAGTTGTGCCAAGGAAGGTTTAGTTTAGATATTAGGAAGAATTTTTTTATAGAGACAGTAATCAGGAATTGGAGTGGGCTGACCAAGGTGGTGATTGATTCATCGTCCCTGGAGGTTTTTAAGGCAAGACTGGATGTGGCACTTAGTGGGTGCACTATGGTTTGATCAAAGGTTGGACTTGATGACCCAGGAGGTCTTTTCCAACCTGGTTAATTCTATGATTCTATGATTCTATCAGTAAGAAAAGCCATGCAGGTCTCATTTCTGAGACTTCCAAAATTACGCTGTGTTGCAAAGCTAAAGAAGCTTATCCCAGAGGAAATGTAGCACTTAACGGAATTTCCTCCACCTGGATTACTAGACTCTAGAGACAAAGCTAAAAATTGTTTTGTCTTTCTACATTAAACCACTTGTTTAACTCAATTCAGCATTCAGAGGTGGGAAAGTATTTCAGTTTGTTTAACAAAAAGTTTTCTGTTTCAAAACACAAAAGCTTTCTGAAAAGTAGGTTTGCCCTTCCTGACCAACTGATTCAAATGTACTTAAAATGTTTAGCTCTTCCTCATGTAAGTCCTGAAGAGCACTATAAATTAGGCTTTTGGAAATAAATAATGTTCCTGAAAATTAATAAAAATATGGTCCTCTCTGTTTCCCTGTGTGTGCTTTCTTATTTTAGATGTGATTTGGTCTCACTGCTTCTTGATACATCCCTGCTATCAGATGTCAAACTCCATTTTTCCTACTCAGTGGAGAAGGGATACTTCCAGTGAGTGAAATAGAGCCCTTGAAGTTATCTACCTACACTTCATCAAAACCTAAATAAACCAGACTCTATGTATTGACTAATGAAAGACTATCCTGCCTAAAGAAAAGTTTGGAGGTGTTTGCTACAAAGGCTCAATGCCCAAGAAACAGGATTAGAATCAGTGTTTTCAACAATGAATTGGACCATGATTAATAACATTCTGAAGTCACAGCTGGATTGCTGCTCAGGGCAATCTTACAATTTATTATTGTATATATAGAACCAATTACAAGATTTAGTAGTTGATTTTTTTTTTTTTTTTGCAAATATGCAGATTAGATAATAATGTTCTGGATAGTATTTGGGGAAAGAGGGGGAGGGAGAGAGAAATTCATTCCACTGACAATAGGCTGTAATAGACCAGAATTTTAGGGAGTAGTTTTTCTTATATATATAGATATATAGATATATAGATGTGTATCTATCTATCTATCTATCAATATATATACACAGATATATGTATATATATAATACTTGACTGGTGTATGTACTCTTTCTTTTAAGATAGAGTACTGTCATTGCTCACCACAAAATCTCAATCCCTTCTGTGTAAAATAGGCTTGTGATAAATCTCACAGACTACAGAGAGTCTTCGGCTCACTTATGTATTTAGCATCCAAAAAGTCAGAGCTGGATGACATCTCTGGAAACAACTACCCACTTTATATATTTTAAATCAGGATCAAAACAATTTATTGATTTACAAATTATACTAATTAATTCATAATCAGTGAACTATTCAGTCAGGATCTATATGAATAATAAAACATATATAAATTAAAATTTCACACACTTATAAAATGTTAATAAACACCTGAAAATTTAACACCCTGATAAAATTAATTTCAAAAAGTTCAAACACAATCACCCTCCCACCTCTCATGGGAATGCAGGTTTCCACATTTCACACACCTCCAGCTGGAAACATGGCTGCTGAAACTTCGTGAGTACTTGTGCTGCTCCCTACAACACATTAATGCACAAGTCAGGAAGAAAGTATCCCCTGAGTTCACACAGATCATCCGCAGCACAGGTTTCAAGTGCTGGACACCAAGCTGTCCATGACAGGACAGGTATTCTGACCCAGCGAAAGGTTGCAAGGTGATTTCAGGCACTGACAAACCAGGTTGTCAAAAGTGGGCTTGCAAGCACTCCAAGAGAATTTGTTCACCATTGCTGCTTTGCTGTCTTCGGGAGGATTTCACTCTTTTGGGGATAAGAAAGGGGAATATTATGATTTTCTCAGCATTTGGCGGGGGGGGGTGGGGCGGGGCTGTGGAAGAGAGAAGGGAAATATGTGTCAAAATAGACCAATAGCAGAAAGGGTGTTCCCAAAAATTTTGACCTAGGTGTTAAACTTGATTGAACAGGATTTATATATATTTACTTCTGGAAACTTATTGCTTCCTTGGATCTCTTGTATGAGTGTATACATATTTATATATATATTTGTACATATACATACACGCATACATACACACACGCATGCATACACATGCACTGTACTATAAACTTTTAATTTGTGTTATTTCAAGTTAAGAGGTGAACAGTGTAATTCAGCACTGAGATACATAATCAATGTATCTTAGTCAATGTATCAGATGGTTTGACTTATGAGATAATGTCATTTTAGTTTGTTAATACTGTATCTCCACATCAATTTTTTTTCTGAATTCTGGAATTTAATTTCTCTGAAGGACTGAATCTTTCTTACTGTAAGCCTTAAAAATTACTATGGAATGTCTTGTGCTGAGTGCCACCACTCAGCTATAATTCAACTAGTAAACCCTGTGATGCATGAGATTTTAGTTCATATCATCTATAAGGCATGCATGGAAAAATGGTATTTTAATTTCTTACTGATAACTCCATACTTTGTTGAGACTTGTGGAAAAGACAGGACTATAAATTAGCTTTGATCAACCCAGAGGAACATCAGATGATAGAATGCACTTTAAGGTGTCAGTGCATATAGTATTTTTCAGTTTGAAATAAATGGAAGTGAGCATAACTTTTGCTATGGAATGAAAGATACCTTCTGTCATTTTGACAGAATAACTTCTATGCCCTTGAATAGGCATGACAATTATTTACATATGTCCTTACATTCCTTAACAGTCTCTCTTTCATTTCACACTTATGTATTATGATTTACATTACAATTCATTTGGAACAGACACAATTTTTCAGATTTTGCAGGTATTGTGTAAGTTGTCCACATCTGAAGACATTTGCAGGATAAAAGCCTTTCACAAAAGGCTTGTTGACCACTGTTTGTACACTGCCCAACTGATAAGGTTCATTCCTGTCTTTGCTATATCTGAATTAGATTAATCTGCACTTCACCAGGGTTTTCAGTTCATTGGGGATTTTTTTCCTTTAGTTTCAATTTACTTTAATTTCTCTATAATTTCACTTTCATTTCTGTAGGTATTTGCTTCTAAACTTCTGACTACCTAAACTGCACCTGTGAGATCCTTAATGTTCACTACTGATATGGAGAGTGAATATTGTTCATGTCTTAAATAAAGCCTATGCATGCCATTGTCTTAGACTGAAGGTTTATGTTTCGGAAAGTATTTGAGGATTGTCAGTACAAAAGAGCTATATGAATAAGGTGCCATATCAGATATCTGAGTCATAGATAATGAAATAAAATTGAATTATTTTCTTGAAAAGTATTTCTAAATATGTACATGTATTTATTTAAAAAATGCAATCTGTAAAACCTTTAACCATAAATAAGAAATATTTCATTCTCTCTCAGATTTCCTATCTACAACTGTACTGACCTGGGAAGTGTATTTCTGCTAATAAGAACTATTTAATTGCTTTTATAGCCTCATATCTGTATCCAGGTTAAATAAGGAACTGAGATTTATCATTACCAAAAGTAAAAAAAGCCTTGATTTATTCCATAATACCTATTCTGATATAAATTTCCATTGCTGGGCAGAAATATAATAAAATATATTTACTGGGGTATGTAAATGTAGCTAAATACAAAGTTGAGGCAAAATAAAGTCAAAATAAATAGAGAAAGGAGATCAGACTCATAAAATTCTGTAAAACTAAGTCACAAATAGCTACCTATTTTCTCCTGAAGAATTGCTTTAAAAAGGCCAGTTACTCCTCAGATGAGTTTTAATTTGTAAAAATCTACCAAAGTCAAGGCTATTAGTTTCCTGAAAAGATCTCTCAGATAAAATGTAATCAAACCACACTAAAGGAAAGTACTTGGCATCATGGTATGGCTTCCTCAATCAATCAAATGCCATTTATATGTACAACACAGTGTCCAAGCTAAACCACTCCAAGTATTGCAGTATCAGGTCTGTCTACCTAAACTGAATAGCCCACTAATGTAACCAAAGGGCTTCAGGCATGCCAAGTTGGCTTGACTATCTCACATGCTTTTGTGTGGTGTTAGTTACAGATAACCTTAATTTTCACCTCAGTTACCTAAAGTGAAGTTGCACTGCACATGTAAGGGAATGTGGGTAAAAAGATTATGTTAGTGGAGACAATTTATAATTAAATAATTTTTTCTAAATGTTACATGCCCCTCAGAAGGAAGGCAGAATGTATGCTGCAAATATATCAAGGGATTATTGCATTCAAAGAGTGAATGGATGTGGTTTTTACAGGCTCAGTCTGATTTCCCTGAAAGATATCCATTAGGTGAAAATAACACATAATTTTATTAAATGGCTTTTGCATACAGATAAAAGGTAAATAAGAACTAGAACTTTAATAAAACATATTTCAATTCAACTGTCTGTCCACTTGTCTGCATAATCCTTAAATTTATATATGCAATATTGCCTACTGGAATACCTGACTTTGCTAGGTGCATAGTCTTTCCATAGGTAAACCTGAATGCTTCCAGAAGAGATTAATAGATATTAATGCCAGTTGGGCAATAAACCCCATTCTCCTTTCTGCCTTTACATCTTGAAGGAAAACAATATTTTTTGTTCACTTAGTAAAGAGTTTGTCCATTTTACTTTTCATATTCAGCTTGCAAACTGAAAAAAAACCCCGTCATTCATGGTTTTACTCTCAACGCCTGGTCACCAGAAAAAACCCAGTCAGTTTAAAATATGTTCGGTCAAATGTTCCTGTAAAGTAAATTGAACACTCCTCTCTGCAAAGCGTAACAATTTTCAGGGGGCACAGGCTGAATTTATCAGAACAGTTTTTCAAGCCAGACATTTATTTTTTTCTGCTAGTACATTGAAAACATCACTAAACAGAACATAATTTCATTAATTTCCTCCTCTATTATGAAGAATTTCTTTTTTCATTGTGTTGACCATGAGGACTTTTGTAATTTCTCTCAGCACAACAGTGACGTTGGACAAAACTGAAAAATTGCTTCCATTTTTACAACATCCTTCAAACCCAGGCATTGCAGCAAACAGGTTCTATTCCTCATTGTAGTCTCTTTATGATTATTTTAATTCTCTGATAGAATTTATACTTTTGGAAGAATAGTGACTACTGCGCTATATGTATTTCTATATCCCTTATATCTAAATTTAGTTCTAGCACCTTCGACTATGTGCAATTCAGTTTAATATTGGAAAAAATTTCCATGCAGTATCATTTAAATAACTCTTAAAATGTAGCATCTTTAATCATGCACCTTACAGGGCAGGCACAGAATCTGGTTTTTCTGTCTCTTGGTTCTAAACTCTTTCATAGTAAAATGGGGTGATTAGCTAACAAAAATCACCCAAAAATCATTAGAATCACATATGGTGTACTAAATTTTGTCTAGTCAACAAATGTCATTAATGTACATCTCATGGAAGTTAGCTGTCAGTCTCTCTGTATTTGCAGGAGCAATGGCTGCAGAATTAGACCGCTGTTGTATATAGATTACTTATAAGACTTTTTTTTTATTTGTATGTTAAGCTTGGAGCAAATGAATTCAATAGCTTTATTTTGTCACAGCAAAATAATACAGACATTCAACATCAAAAAAATAAATCCCAAATCACATAGTTAGGTTCATTTTTTCTTATGTTCCATTAATCAAAAAATAATTCAGAACTTATATATTAAAATTTGCTGAGCTGTTTGCACATTGTATGCATCTTTAGTAACATTATTTATCCAAGAAAATACACTATGCATTTTTGTATGTTGTTTCAAAGTTTCCTTTTATGAAGTTTAAGAATTCTTATTAATCTAGATTTCATATTACATGTTGAACAGTCCCTAATTTATAAATAGCTTGAAGTAAAGAATATGAGAGCAGTGTGTTTGAGCCATCTCCTTTCCTTTGGCACTATTGACCATTCTTAGGGACAACATCCTTTTCAATCATGCTGTGTAAGACTTTCCAGGATATATTTCAGGTATGGTTAAATGCAATAAGACAGTGACAATTTGTTCTGAAGATTGCTTCAACAGTATTTTATTCCTGACTCAGAAAGTCTGGTTTACTGTGGAATTTGACAACTGAAGTAATGAGTTTGGTGATTGCCAGTCTCTCACACTGATGAGCTACAGGTTAATAAGGTAATCTTCAGGCAATTATGGTATTCGTTGTTAATATGTCATGCATGTTAGCACACGAAAGTTTTGCTACTTCTCACGTGGACTCCAGTTTCCTGGGAGTTGACCAGACTTAGCTAATTGATGTTACTTAGATATGAATTACTGTTACTTTGGCATCGAATACATCTAGGTTCCCTGGGAAGTTGCCATATCCAGAGAATTTTCAGTGTGGTAGACTGAACTTCAAGTATTATATCACCAGAATTTCATGGGGGTTTCCATAGGTTTTCACTACCATTGCACTTTGAGTTTCTTGAAATATACGTTTTACTCTAAATTTTTTTAAATCTTGTTAAATGAATGAGAGCTCATTCACTTAACCGTATTATTGTAGTGGATTTAAACATTTTTTTACACTTGACTAAAGTAACTTACTCATACAAGGGCGTCATAGAGGTCCCAAGTACTCACATATAGTTGCTTTTGAAAATTTAGTTCAAGGAAATTTGTGGTATTTTTAATCTCTTATTTTTAAATCCATAGTTCAGTTTTGCTGGGGCACTCCAAAACTGTGATACAATGTATCTACTAAATTATTTTAATCTACATGTTTTCTCCTTTCTCTCACAGTTGACCCTACTGTAACTTCAAATATTCAGGATTAGAATGAGAGCAAGCACTCTTCATGCAGCTGTCATATATCTTTTGCAGTAGACTGCCATAATATCCAATACAATGTTTTGCAGAGATATGTAGGCAAGCACAGATGCCAAAAGTAGTATAACTGTGCTATTGCAATACTAATGTAGCTAGATTACTTCCACTACTGTGCCACTTATGCATTACATAAATATATTCAAGTTCAGTGTGCACAGAAAATTCCAGTTAATCTGAAATAAATGGCATATTTCTAATAAAATTGAATGGTTCAATTTCATGCACGGACTATATAGTCCCTGATATCCTTCAAGACTGAAAATTAAGTTTCTAATAATATCAGCCCAGAAATTTTCCCTTATTCAGTGTGAATTAGTCTGTACAGGGAACAATTTAAAGCTGGCCCAGGGGCAACCACAGCCCTTTCTGAGGCACAACCTAAAGTAATTGTTATAGTCTTGTGAGAACTAATTTTCTTTGCATTCTCATCTTCAGTAATTCATTGCCTTTAGTCTGCAGAAAACAAAAACATAAGTTCATGTTAAAGATACTTTAGCTCATGGAAAAAAAAGGAATATGTGTATTTTACCTCAAACACCAGCGCATCACATATGCACATTTCAGCACAAAGAAAACCATCACCCCCCACAGCTGTTCAGAAGAAAATTAACTCTACCTCAGACAAAATAATCACATTCTCTACCCCTTATTCCATACCATTTATATCATACTCAGTTCCAACACTATCTATCACATTTTTATTTACCACCACCCTCCTTCCCATAGAATACATAGATATCATTCCTCTAGTCTATGGACCACTCCATCAAATGTCTGCAAAAAGATCACTGAGTTCATTTAGTCCACGACTTGGGGCTCCATCTGTTCTGGTGGTCACTCATTGCAGGAAAGGTGATGTGTTGCAGGTCATTCCTGGACTGAAAGCAGCTCAGGTCAGATCACTGCTGCACTTGCATTGCTTCTTGAAGTTCTGGCTTTTCTTCCATTGATTTGAGTGGTTCCTGCCAAAGTAATTCCTGTAATATGCAACTCACTTCTGTACTCAGATACTGATGTCATGAATTGTCAGAGTTCATCTCACATAGTAATTACTATCTTGTCTAGGGAAATCCATAAAAACAATGAACAGAGGTTAGAAAATGCTGTTAGAAGCTCTAAGTCTGATCTCAGACACAGAAAGGGGCAAGCTAGAATATATATGGTCTACCTTGACTGTAGAATAAAGAAATGTTTCATGAGGTAAGATGAAAAGTCAATTTTTTTTCAGGAAAGTTTTGCTGCTGCTTTTGTGGAGCTATTCCTCATGCCTAGCAAGGTACTAATATTGCAAATGCAGTCAAATAACTACAGAATTATGCATAAGAAGAACTAATTAATCTAAGTATCAAAATATTATGATTAATATAACCTGATTAATTAATACTAACATAGCAACCATGAATACCATGCACTGGGTATGCATATCTGTATATTTTCAAGTTACAATCTTTACAATCAAAATGTTGGTTTTACATCATGTAAACTTTCACAGTGAAAAATATCCTTATTGCTGCAAGCCTTAATATAGTTGTAGATTTTAATATAATTTTATATTGGTTTATAGTCTTTTACATTTGAAAAATAGTTTGTAATCCCTGTACCAAATACGTAGGTTAGATTTTAACCTCTGTGTCACATTTTTGAAGCTTGTTTTTGTGCTAAGGGAGAGATATTATGTTGTATTCAGATAGCTATTAGAACATGTTATAGTCAAAATACAATATTGTTTAGTTGTAGTATAAAGACAGGTTAGAGGTGTTGGAAAACCTCCAAACAGAAGATGTAATGCAATGAAGATGAAGGTGGGTGAGGAAAAGGTGGCCTTAAGACCACTGACTCAATTCTAAAGGGGTGTGTCGGGGGGGGGTGGTTTGGGATTGTTTGTAGGATGGACAAATTAAGACACTGGGTATGTTTCCTAGATAGGATAATTAAGTAGAGTCATAAATTTGCAGATTCCTGTATGCCAGCACAAGCATCATTGATTGCTAAAGCTATAGCCAAACCTTTAGTAAAAGACCTTTTTTCTGCCTTCACCTGGTCTTGGAAGTTTTCTTCCTCAGATTTACGGCAACACTCTGGTTGCTATTCTTATGCATAAACACAATGCAACTAAAGTAAAGTTACAGCAGGTGCTTCATACTTCTCTGGTGTCTGTTTCACTAACTATGACTATTTCTTGAAATGTACAACAACAACATATGACAAAATCGTGATCTTTGTATGTGTCTGTAAATCAGTCATACAGTTGAATTTTTCTATAAACAAAAAGGTTTCTTTGAACTCTGTGGTGAAAACAAAGTTATGTGATCCCTGTTTAATTTCTGACAGAAAGTCACAACCACATGGACATCTATGTCCCAGTATGGGTCCACTGAGAACTGTGAAGTTCTGAGTCCATAGATATTGTAGGTAAAATCCTATGCTGCGAGACAAGGTCCCACCAATACCTTTATTCTTATGCGGACTGTATCACAGCGCAAGCCGCAGTTTCTACATTCAATAATTTCCCCTTTGGAGGAGAGCAGAAGATAGCTAAAAGGTAATATTTACCCTAGAAAATCACTGTTTATTGTCTTCCATATTATATTTTTATGTTGTTACAGCAAAATGCTATACGTTTAGTGATTTTGAAAATTGAAGTGCAACATCATATGGACTGATTCTTGTTAGGCTTTACTTGGCTAGTGGAGACAGAGTTAGGCCAATGAACTCCAGATCTTGGACTAATAAAGATGACCTAGACAACAACCTCAGATTTCAAAGCCCAGGGAATTATCTGGTCATTTCAGGTCATTGAATCCCATGTCTTTTGCAGTTGTACAATAACCCTAATCGGGTATATTATTCCTAACGTTGTAAATATATACAGTATATTATTGGAGTTGAGACATTACTACCTCTGTTAAAGTCTAATTTATTAAGATGATCATTTTAGGACACCACAATGAACTCATTCCAGTTTATATCAGTTTATCCATGGTTCTGAACTGTCCAAGTTGATGGATAAGGAGGAAATGTAAACTTATTTTTCTATTTTCACTTCCTTTAAAAAACAAATGTAGGGCTTCTTCCATTACATTCCCTGAGAAACAAAACACAGATGTAATCTGAAGCCTTCAAATAGTTAAGTAGCACCAAAAAGAAACCCTAAAACCAAAACACAACAACAAAAAAAAAAACAAACCAAAAACAAAACAAAACAAAAAAAAACCAAACAAAAAAACCCCCACAAAACAAAACAAACAAAAAACCCCAGCACATCAGTACTTAAACTTATATTCTTAAACTCTTTTCCATATATAGTGACATTCTGAACACTTAGGTATCACTGCAGACCCTTCCTCAATAATAATAATAATAAAAGCCTTATTATTAATGCAGAAATGACAGAATAAAACTATACTGAGAAACAGTATTTAAACAATTGTTTTTATCTGAATTTGGTAGATTTGGTGGCTTCCCAAATCATCTGTAATGTGGTATGTGTATTCCTAAAGGAATCCTTTCTTTTGATAGTATTTTCTGTAATTTTGCTAAAAGCAAACTACCTCTGAAGTATGATCCACTGGAAAATAATGAAAAATCAAAAGACTTCATTCCCTATTGTCTTGTCTATTTTAATGCCTTGGCTTTGAATGGTGTTTTTGTGTTTATTTTAACAGAAATGCAACATAGAAGAAAATTGATTCTATTCTGATATAACACTTTTTGCCCACTTTGCTTTTCATTTACACCAATGCAATCATGAACAGAGATCTAAATCTGAAACTCAGACTGGCTAAATCAAATTCACAAATACTATCATCTTTGAGTCTTACCACTTTAATTTAGAGAACCTCACCTTGTAGTATCAATTGCTTTGAAATATAAGGAATAAAAATAGTGCTCTTTCTCTTTTCATTCTGTTTACAGCAAAGTAGAGATGCTTGAATAACTGATTAATGTGCTGCTCCAATAGTTCTTTAGCAGTTCAGAGTGAGGCATCCCTGTTTCATGAACCGTACAGCCATGATACTATGTCAGAGCTAATGAGCCAGATGAAAAGCAGCTTGGATGAAGTATGGCATCTTCATAAAAAATGCAGCTTCTGGATGGTTTATCCAAAGCTGGCTAGATTCTTCCTCCAACCACCTCTCACTGGTACTAAGGATAATCTTTACTACTTTATCTCAGCTTTCATTCCAAAGTTTTCTTCATGCAGTAATTAGTTCTTTAGCCCCCTTCTATGGTATTTTTACCTTTCCTTTCTTTGAATTGCAAGTTTTAGTAGCTTTCTTTTTTTTCCCCTTTTGTTATACAAATATATACTACACAGTGAAAAACTTATTTTAATCATATGTGTAATTGGAACTTTATTAAGTTATATCTGTTTTCCCCTGGGCTCAGCACTCATTCTAAACTACATTAGGTGATACCCTTGTGAAAATATGGACAACAAAATGAATTTTGTTTAAAACAATAAAAACCATTTAATAATTTTTTCATCATCATCATGGCTAGACTTCACGAACGAAGATTTGAGAAGGGCTATACCCACGCTTGCTACAAGTGCGCTGGTGGCTAAAAAGGCCAATGCGACACAGGCAAGTCCAGTCACAGAAGGCACAGTGGAAAGTCTCCACAGGCTGTATTGGCGAGGCTCGGTTCTTTCTGCGCTGTCTTTTTTCTTCCAGACTGATCCTGCGTGCACTCTCAAAGGAAGCAGCAGCGTTATACATGGTGTGCCTCCATGCCTCCCGACTGGACTCCAGAGTGGACCATTGATGGTGGTCAACATGGCCAAGGCTGAGGTTGTTGTTTGAGGGAGTCCTTGTATCTCCTCTTCGGGGCTCCTCTCTTGCGGCAGCTGGTGGCAAGCTCACCATAGAGCACAATCTTAGGGAGGCGGTGATCCTCCATCCTGGAGATGTGCCCTGCCCAGCGCAGCTGCGTTCTCAGCAGCATGGCCTCAATGCTGGTGACCTCTGCCTGCTCCAGAACAGACACATTAGTCACGTAGTCTGACTAGTGGATGTTTAGTATTGATGGAGGCAGCACTGATGGAAGTGCTCGAGGAGCCGCAGGTGGTGGCGATAGATGACCCAGGATTCAGAGCCATAAAGAAGAGTGGACAGTACAATGGCTCTGTAGACACTGATCTTTGTACTTTTCTTCAGGTGTTTATTGCGCCAGACTCTTTTATGGAGTTTTCCAAAAGCTCTGTATGCTTTTGCTAACCTGTTGTCTGTCTCTTTGTCAATCTTAGCATCTGAGGAAATGATGCTTCCCAGATAGGTGAACTGCTGGACTGACTTAAGCTCTGATTTGCCTATGGTGATGTGGGGATGGTGAAAGACTTCCTGAGGTGCAGGTTGATAGAGAACTTCTGTCTTCTTCAAGCTGACTTCCAGCCCAAAAAGCTCAGCAGCCTCTGCAAAGCAGGATGTTAAGCACTGCAGAGCTGCTTCTGTGTGAGCAAAAAGGGCAGCATCATAATAATTCTTTAGGGTGCAAATAAATGGCTAAGAAAAGGTGTGAAAACAAGGCTGTAAACAACAACTTTTATGGCAAAGAGCTTAATTGCAACTAATTGTTGACAAGTCACTGCAAGGGTCAAATAAAAAGGATTTAACATCTAAGGGAAAGATTAAGATTTAGTCTGTCCTGTCCAAATAGATAATGAACTCATTTGCCTAGGTTAATGAAATCTAAATGGCAGCTATAGGACAACAAAGCCAGAGATATCTCAGGTGAAAGGGCATTCATGCCAAGTGACTTTTGCTAGCCCCTAATAGCAGATACACAAACAAACGTGATTCTTTAAGTCCACACTGTGATCATGCAAATTTGCAGACAGGTAGAATTACCCCTCTGAGACAGGAAGCTTTGTTGCTCTTTAAGGTACAAAACTAGTGGTTCAAGAACAACTAATATCAGCAAAAAAAGGGAAAAGAAAAGATCATCATGAAAGCATAAATGTTCTTATAAAAAGCGATGAAATTGGCATCCCTGTAGCTCTTGCAGAAAACAAACTACTTCATTTTCCTTCAGTTTTGATGACCACTTTCAATTGTATTTGCTAAATTTTGTCAGAATTCACCCAGGGAGCCAAGTCAGGAACAACGTGGTAAGGGGGGAAGAGCAGGGCTGAAGACAAGCTGAAAAATACATTGAAAGTGTCCATCCAGGACACAAACTACCCACAGTGCAGAGCAAAGGCTTGTTCAGGCAGCAGACAGAGACAGGGCTGGAGACCAGCACTCTCTGGGACAGTGTCTCTGGGACAGGGACTGACGGCCCCAGGCTGGGCTGAAATGGGATATAGGGCCATGGGCAGTGAATGGCCCAAGAGAGGCTGGTCAGGGCTATTGAGGACTGGTGGTACCCTCAGAACCCTGAGACAAAAAAAAAAGGAAGGATGTTGTGAGACTAGAGCATCTGATCTGTGATTGGAAATTAGAGATGGTTGGAAACAAAATGAATGATGGAAAGTCTACAGTGAGAAAGATGAAGAGCTAGCAGGGAACCTTAGCAACAAAAAAAGCAATTTAATTTTTATCAGGAGGAGACATCGAGGTGATGATCCAAACAACAAAAGTGTGATTTATCTTCCAACAGCAAGGATATTTCATGTGAATCCAGGACTGGAAATTATTTTTAAGAGAAGTCCACAATATGTATGGGATGTCCTTCATGTCAAGACAGATGATGCTGCTCTATTCTCCAGTGAAAGGATTTAAGGGCAGTAATGCTGAGCATGCTCTCAAGAGAAAGGGGTGCAAGAATCTGAGTGGAGGTTTTCAAATCCCTAGAGAAGATGCTAAAAGATGGCAAGATACTAAAGATCACTAGGCAACAAAATAAAAATTCTGTAGAACCATCAGGAATTTAGGCTGCTCAGTCACTAGTCAAATCAATGTATGTTATAGTCTTGTGTAGATTAAGATCAACATAAAACCCCACTTCAGTCACTGTCAGATTTCCCCAGGCTATTAATGGGGGTTTTTCCATTCTGTTTCTTTAAATTAGCACAACAATAACTTCTCATGGCATGGCTTAACTTTATAGGGATTGTTCAGCAGTATTTATCTTTTTTTCCTAAGAGAATTTCCTCTGGAAAAACATAGATACTTTCTCTGGCTATTGAGTACCAGGTAAATAAATAACACAGCCCAGATCTTTCTGGAAAGGATTTCTGATCAACACAGAACCAGTAAGAATGATATGATTTTAGTGTGGGGTTTTTTTTTTTCATATTAATGATGTCAATACCTCCTGCAGGGTATCTCTACAATCCTGATGAGCAATGTCTTTGGGTGGCTTCATTATAGTAGATCAAAAGTAATGTGTTCACTCACTTTTCCAACTGACCTGATGCCTTTTGTCTCACCTGACTCACTGTGGTGTGCTTAAAGACTACCAGTTTAGAAACTCATGCTGTAAACTTTCAGGTAAAAGGCACCCTTGAATATTGATAAAGGAGTTTTTTGACAATGTACGTGAAACCTTTTACTTGGCTTCTCTAACTACCTTGGTCGTTCCATAAACTTTTCCTTATTAATTAAAGCAAAAAAAAAAAAAAAAAAGCACTCTACCTGTAGATTGTCAAAGTATGAGTAGAAGTGGTCAATAGTTCTCAAATTACGGAAGTGGTCATAGAAGCAATCTGCCCAATGTTGTGCCTTTGTGACACCACTTGTGAGATAGAAAGTTGTACTCTGGCATTCATTACTGCCTAGCAGTGTGGGCTTGACAGGTTTTTCCCAGGAAGCTAATATTTGATTCAGAGTTCTTCAGAGGCAAAGAGTCTGTATACTTGTCTCTCCTGAAAAAAGAAAAAAAAAAAAAAAGAAGAAAAAAAAAGAAATAAAAAGAAAAAAAGGAAAAACGAAAAAAAGGAAAAAAAGAAAAAATATAAGGGGGTTTGTATCTATTACAGTGGGGTTGTATCTATTACAGTGCAAACCAGTCTGTGTGAAGAAGCACAAAAAAGGTGAAGTAGGAGCAAAGGAATAGTTCTGCTGGTACTTACCAAGTCATGGAAGCCAAGAGGTAGCCTACATTGTTTGGATAAGTGTAGCCAAAACATTTGTTAGCACATATAGAAATTATTCACGTGGCATGGAATATGCACAGCAGAGATAAATTTAAGTGCATAATTTGGGGAAATCATCTAATGATGCTTTAGATTTTCAACTCAAGACACTTAGGTGCCAATCAAGGAGTGAATAATTGCATTCTAAATCACAGAAGGAACCTCATTAGGTCAGAGCATTGTATACATAATCACATGCTCAAATATTCTATCAAAAATCTGACAAATTAAGGTTGATATTTCCCTACTGGAAAACTGCAAATAAAGCAGTTGGCTCAAATCTTCTCAGCAGGCCACATAAAATAGGAATTTGTATTACTTTCTTTGCCTCTCTGAGAGATGGAGAAAAAATCCAGTCCATAAGGATGACAAAAAAGCTCTGCAAGTGACTTACTCTGTAATCCTAGTAACGATTTTCTCCGTTCTGCATCAGTCTACTTTGTCATAGATTGTTTTTCTGGTTGACCTCTAATACAAAAAAAAAAAATTAAAAACAACTGTTTATGTGCAAAATGTTCTGAACACAATAAAAAAACTTGACTGAAGCCTTTTTGCAAAGCAGTAATAAATAGAGTTGTGTATGTTTACCCTTTTCATGAATCAGCAATATCTGTATATAAGAATGTAACTAGTGTCAGATATCAATTTTCCTTTTCTTCAGAGGAATTAAAGAGACAGTATTAGAAATAATAGTTCGCATTTACACTTGCAGAGTGAAAAGGATAAAATATGAAATGGAGGAATAGAGAGGCTGACAAAGACTGTGAGAAAGATCAGGTAGATAAAATTCAAGCTGTGCTGAAGTGGGCAAAGAAAAAAAGAGAGAGGTTCTAGGTATGGATGAGCACTGTTATTATTTTCCTCAGATATGTTCAAAGAATTGTCTCATATGTTCAAAAGTATTTCTTGGTTGATTTTCAACTCATCATGGTGTTCAGATTGCAGGTACACACTATGGCTTTTGATTTATTCCTCCTGGGTTTCCACTTCAGCTTTAGTCTCTTCACTATTGCTACTCCTCAGCTGAACTCATGTTCTTCATATTTAATCAGATTCCATTTAGCATCCATCACAAGTAATTTCACATTACATGGCCAGCTTGTAACACAAGTTAGTTTTTTTTTTTTTAATTGGGAAAAAAAATGAATTCTGAAATGAAGTTGTGCCTAGAGCAAATGGACAAAAGAGCACTTCTAATCTGTAAGGGTTCAATTATCACCTGCTGAGCCACAGAGCCTGCATTTGTCTGATTTAGTGTCACTTATTTCAAGTAACGGGGAGGAGGGGAATGTGTCTTCTGTGTGATTAGTCTTAAATAGGAACAGAAAAAACAATATAGGGATGTTTCCTTTTTTTTTTGTTTCCAGTAATTAATAGGAAACAACTAAATTAGACCTGCTCCACCTCACATCCCCTGCCTTCACCCCCACTTTTCTTTTTAAAGAAATCTATATTTCATTCAGATTTGCCTTCTAGGTAAGAATACAGCACAGTTATAAAATCCGTATTTAAGTGATCTGGTTAACTCCCGAAATAACTGAAGCTCAATGGTTCTTGAGTACCTCTTGCACAATAAAAATAGACAACAAACACAAATTGTCTATATTGCTCTTTGAGACTTTAGATTTAGCCTTTCTTTCAAAGGCATCAATTGAAGTTAACTGGTTGGGGCTCAGGACAGAATTACTGCAAAGAGGAACATTGATTCTAAATTAAATTTGGAATAGGTGAAATGAAGGTCATAATTTTATTTAGTAGACCAAGTACAACATTTACCCCTGATTAACCTAGAACTTGGTTTGAGTGCCACATGCATAAAGTTCTTCCCTCTGGACTTCTGCAGAGAAGTACAGGGGATATTATTATTTAGTTGAAGAAGACAGCTGGTACAAAAGTCAAAAGACTAAGAACACAAAATTGTGGAAAGTATTAAGCAAAAAAGGAAAGAAAGTTTGATTATTTTTTTCCTCAAAAATTAGTCTTATTTGCTAGGAGTTGCCAAATCCAGGAGCCAAATAGAGGTGAGGCAGCCACAGCCCCATATCCACAGGTCCAGTGAGTAGCAAGACTGACTATGTATTCCCAATAGACATGCACATATGCCCATGTACACATGGCATCATAGAAATTTAGGTTGGGAAAGAACTTTAAGATTATCGAATCCAAATAGGCACAGGCCACTTCAGACAGGCACACTCAACACTAGCACAATCACAAGCAACACCAGTCACCTCATCCTCTTACTTTCTCTCGCTGATCATGATGAAAGCCCATTAGAGTATGGACTCCTCCAGTAATTGACCTTTGACACTTTATCTACACTAGCTCCTGAACCTCCATTTTTTACAGCTTAATCCCTCCCTTTCCTTGCCTTTGGTGCTTCCCCTAAACATCCTATAAGCAGTCTTCTACAACCCCAAGGTGTTTTTTTCCCTGCATGCCATAGTTAGTGCCATACCTCTGTAGATCGCCAACCCTCTTAGTCCAAAAGGTGAACCAGAGAGCTTTTCTGATAATTCCTTTTCATGGGTATCACCCCAGCCCATGGAATTGAGGGTACCTGGGTACAGCCCTGGGAGGAGGAATTGAAGCCAGGGCTGTGTCATTTGGGTTTCCCTACCAGTTGTTATACCAGTTGTTATATGTGATGAGTCTTTAGTCACTCTTCCTAATGTTTATATCAAATAGTCTTGAAACAAAAACCAGATGTGCCAGAGATGACGCAAATTACTCAGATTTAGAGATAATTATCCATATTTCAAAGTGTTGTGCAGAAAAATGTAGGCTTTTTTTTCTGTTGGATATTTCATCATATGTTCTCAGCTGTTGATCTTCACCTTTAAGTGAAGCTCCACATATCTTTATGAAGAATTAAGATATAAAGAGTACAGAACCATGGTCAAGAGTCAGGTTATCCCATTCCACCCTACATTAAAAAATCATTCTTCATGTGGTGCCTTCTTTTTCAGAGGAATTAAACAGTCTATTACATTTGATTAGTTCTGTGGCATGTGATTGATGAAGTAAACATTTTAATAAAATGTATGTCACAATGAAATTAAAAAATTAGTAATTGTGGTAATATGTGGAGCAATATGGAATCAAAACACTTGATCTTGAAGTGTGACATGATCAACTCACAAAACAGTGTAAGACATAGTATAATTTCTCTCCTATAGAATTTAAATAAAAACCCATACTTCATTGCTTTTTAGTCATACAGGAAAAAATCTACAGTCAATACTTACACAGATCTGTGCACACAGAGGGAACATATTATTGAAAAGATTTGTTAATTAATTTTAGCTTGCAGTAGAATATGTACATAAATCTTTGAAGCCTATATCCATTTATTGTTTTCAGTGTTTTAATGAGGAATATTTAATCATATATTTAAGTCACAGCATAAAAGTTTTACTACTAATTTGCTATTAAACTCATAAAGGAAGCTTATACAGCAGGTTCCACTATAATGTCCCCAAAATTCTCTCTCAGTAATGAAGAAATACAGTAACAAGGAGGCAATTACAGTGTTTGTAAACATAAAGACTAAAAATCCTATCCGTACAATCTTTTTGTTTCACTTTTCACTGGTGTGATAATCTTCTAGGTATTTATCATTTTTCAAAGGTAACTTCTAAAATGAAATTATTTTATTATTCATTAAAATGGTCAGAAAAGTATTGTTGTCTTTGTTCAGATATTTTGGATTTTCCTATAATTCATAATGACACACAAAGAACTTTTAGCATCACTAAGACTTTAAGGATATTATTTACTTCAGTATACTGTATTGCCAGCTGCTCTTACTTTTCCTGGGAATGCCTTCCCAGAAAGCTGTATTAATTTTGTCTTTGTGCAATCTTTTATTTCCAAAAATTTCAGCACCAAGTTCCTCATTTTCAGTAAATAAATAAGAATAGAAAACATATGATATTTCAAGTTTTAACAGTCCAGGTCTTGAAAAACATTGGTGATTCCTAAGTAATAGTTCATACAAGCATGATAAATGTTTTGTATGCAGTATATATTGCCATTGTCGTCATAGCATTTATAAATTGTCAAAACTGGTGGCAGAAAGAAATTGTAAGAGATTAGAAGGCAGGCACTCATGATTTCAGTAGGGGACTTTGTACAATGTCAGTCACCCTTTACACTGAATTATTGGAAGAAATTGGAAATAGGAATACCAGTGTAATGAAAAAAAAAAGTCAGGTTAGGTTACCATAACCCTTTCTGTTCTTGAGATTAATGAAATCTAGATCTTGAAAACTTAGACAAAAAAAACCCTTAGGCACTGTCTCGTCTAGCCTACATACTGGTGTAGAAGGGATAAAAAAGGGAGATTTACCATAATTGAATTTTTTCCAGGGAGGGGAAGACAATGGAGGGTAGGGTCTGTAGAAACATAATGTTTGCTTTTCATACAGAGAAGTGGGAAGAGTAGAAGTGAGGGAGCATCAACATGTCTGGAAGAATGTACAGTCTGAGGTATTGAACTGTTTCTGTTCTTACCAATTACTTCTTGGCAGCTGTGAAATTCCATTCCCCTTCCTAATTTCCAGCAAACCCAATACAATCAACTGACCTTTATTCTGAAACAGACCAGCAATTACTTTGTGTCTTCTAAAAAAAAAAAAAAGAACATATGTGTAGAATAGTAGGAAATGTTTACTACTGCATAATTTTAAAATTTTAAAAATGATCCTTCAGTTTGGATTCTTTTGGGGGGTGAGGGAACCTCCCTGGCCTTATATCCTGCAGTGCTTGTCTAAACTATGTTCTTATGTCAATATGAGCATTAGCAGAAAGTAGTAATGTGAATGAAATGCCTAAAAAGATCTTTAAAGATTTTTAAAATGCTGAAAGATTTAGGTAAAGAGGAATAAAACTGGTGTTTAGCCTTGGGAAGCAGTGAAACTTCAAAGAATTTGGTGGGTATAGCCAAACGTATTTCACAGGTTTAAAACCTTGTAAAACATGAGTTCAAGGTACCTGCTGTAGGTGATCAGATCACTCAAATTAAGTATTCCTTCCATCTGAATAACAGTTCTTAAAGGACAAATATCTATGTCCTGTATTGCAGTGTGCACTCAACCATCCATAAAATAACTGAGGGTGGGGAAATGAAGGAGAGGTGTTAATACAGACAATCCACCAGGAGAAATGTTGGCACTGATTTTATTTTTATTGATACACAATAATGCTCATTTTTCCAGAGGCTAAAGGATGTCTTCCTTAAAGACAAAAGGGCAGCTTTAGCTTATTCAGCGGCTTCAAGCAGTGTGCTACATTTCAGTTGTGTGCCTTTCTGTCTCATGTAGACGCATTTAAAGGTATTCCTGACAGAGTCCACTCTAATGTCAGTCACCCAACAGAAATACAGACCTTTGTATTTTCCTGTAAATATGAATGGTACATTTTCACCTTAGTCCCTTCACATGGATAACCAAACCGATATGTAATTACCTATTCAGAAAAAGTGTCCTAATTAGAGCTGCACAGAGCTATTCACACACTGAACCTGAGTGAACAAGCCTCTCACTGTTTGCAAGTTTATTACCATTAGCCCAGTGGGTTTGCTCTTCATCACAAGACTTAGTTCAACCATTATGCCCCAGAGAAAGAAAAACCCCTGAGAACACAAACACTGATATTACAGCAGTCTACCAGGACCTCACTGTGCTTTTTATCCTTTTGAATGAGCTATTAAAAGGCAAAATAAAAAACTGTAGTAGATTCAACCAGTGGGGAAATACTTAGGCAATTAAAAAAAAGCAAAGCAAAAGGGATATTACTGAAAGAATGGAGGAGATTTAGAGAAAAAAAATGTTGAAGCAATTTAAGATAATAGGATGCTAATTAAAGAGGAATTATAGTGGAGATTTTATAATACTTCTAACACTGGTGTTAATGTTGACTGCATCTGGGTTGAAATAAGCACAAGGAGCTAAGGAATTACTGGCAATTAGGGATCAGACACTGCCACTCTCAGGGAACATGTTTCTCTGTAAGCAGGTAACACTCAGGGCAAGTAACAGAGGCAAACCATACTCTAGATGCTGCTAAGTGTGATTGCTCTGCCACTGCCATGGCACTACATAGTTAGGAATAAATTATACAGTCAGCACTTTCTCTTTTAGGAGTCTCGGGTGTGTGACTAAAGTGTGGGACCTCAGTCTGAATGGATGTTTCCATGGTCTAGTTCTTGAATATACTTACCTTAAATTACACAATACACTTTCAGACAGCTGTGACAACTTCTGAAATGCCCTAGAAAGGTTGGTTCCTTCATAGCATCAAATTATATCAAGATTAGCATGAATAGGAGTACCAATATAAAATAGAAATATGAGTTTTGATGTAAAATAGTCCAACTAGCATCAGATAATGCACAATAAACACAGAAATAATGGAAAATGTTAAAACATCTGTTGACTCTTTTTAAACTACTCATTTGAACCCTTTTCTTGTTTTCCCTGTTTTACTGATCTTTCAAAAATTACAAAGACTTCAGAAAAAAAACAAGGATACTTTATCTCTACCTTGATATGGCTAAGATAAAAACATTTAAAAGCTAAATGGATGTTTTATATTAAGTAAAATAAATAAAAGTGTTCATGGTGAGAATGTAAGAGAATTTTTAGCCTGTAGCAAAGTGTTATGATCAGGTTGCACACCTGAAAAAAAAATGGGGCTTATGAAAGTGAGATTGAAAGTACTGAGTCTGCTGACACAACTTCAACAGTCTGTGTAACACATGACCATGGTAATGTTAACATTGCAAAATACAATACCTAATCAAATATAGCACTATACATTAGAAACAAGAGAAACTCTTATTCTTTTAATTAAAAGTGCATTGACATGGCATACTCAGTAAAAAACAAACAAGGAAAAGAAACAACACAAGAAACTGGGAAAATTGTACAGCTGCATAGTTATGCATTTTTAAATTATGCTCTTCTTGACCCACATCTGTCTGTTGTATTGCACCCAGTACATCATTCTAGAAGACCAATGGCCAAATACTGCGATAAACAAAAATTTAATATAGAAAGGAGAGGAAGGTACATTAAAAGTCCTATAATTATTCTGTCCCAGAGGTATTTTCTCTCCTGGGGTTCTGCTTATTCCAGTGCTTCCAGGGTAGGACTCAGCTGCCTGTCTCTGCAACAGAAAGGATATAATGACTTCTGTTTCCCAAAAAGGACTCAAAATAAATGAATGTGGAAAACACTAAGCAATCTGTACAATCCCTATATGATTTCCTGAAGGACTAGCAGGTAAGAAAGTCAAGGTTATATTTTAATTCTGTTCTGACTCATTCTATTCTTAGTTTTCTCTTATTACATCTTCTTGAAATAAAAAGTGCCCACATGCAGAACAGTCTAAAATAGGAACATTAACCCTAGACCACTTCTTGCCTGTACTGGTACCTAAGATCATTTGCAAAGAAAAATCATTACTTAGAGGTCCTTTGGAAGGTCCTGACCTTGGCTATCTGAAAGTGCAGGCAACACACTGTCTTGGGAATGAGCTACTGCCTGTACCCAAAACAAAGGCTATTTCAGAAACACAAGCAAGGGACCTCTATCCCTCTGCTTTACTTCACCATGCTACTTATTTAGGTGATCTTGATACTGTTACTTTGAATCCATGCACTATAAGAGACAGTTCAAGCATCTGACAGCACAGTGGTGGAACAGAAGATGACACCGCAGTGTGATAAAGATCATAGAGGTAGACAGAGACAGATGACTGAGATGAATATTTCAGACAACTAATGAGAGTAAATAGGTGTCATGAAGTCTGGCGTGACATTACACAAAGGAGGCAGCAAAGATTTAAGGGCTATGGAAAGAAAAGGAAGGACATCTTCGAGTGCACACAGGGGAGGAGATTTTAAAACAGACGAGATACATGATAAAATCTCAGAAGTGAAGAGAGGGGAAAAAACCCAAACATGAAAGCCTATTTTTTATCTAAACTTAGGCATAGGTGAATCACCTGCATGAGAGGGTCAAGTAGATCAGTCTTTGGGATGTTATTAGACAGCTGCCCCAATATAGAATTATGTAGGAAGAACTATTTTGTTAAAACACAGCCAAAACATAATAAAATGACATCCTAGAAAGTTGTTGAGATAAATCACAGAGGTTCATTACTGATGCAGAGATGTGATCTTGTCCTGGTTTAAAGATAAACTGGCAGGAGAAACAAATCTAATTCACAAACAGATTATAAATCAGAACTATAATTTAATAAAAAAAGAAAAAGATCACAATCAGTACAAGGGTACAGAGGGAGAAGTCCCTTTAACCCACAAAAAAGGGTGGGTTCCCCAGCAGCCTGGGGCACAAACAAAATAGTAATTGTCAACCCCTGTGCTGAGTACCACCTGGCCCTCCTAGGTAGAAAGTAAAAGGAAAGAAGAAACCTGTCAGTGAAGCGGATGGTCCCGGTCCAGTAGAGAGTGGCAGTTGCAGTCCNGGCAGGCAGTCTCTTTCCTGGTTCCATGGTTGAAAAAAAAGAGAGAGGAGGTGATCCCTCTGAGGCACAGGGTTGGTAGATGAAAGAAAAATTCCAAGATTTCAAATCCATAACAGATCTCCTTGGGAATGACAGGTGTGAGAACAAGAGAGGAAGGTGTACCATGTATCGAAGGTGTACTGTTTCACAAGTTCACAGACAGAATTGAGCTCTGTTAGATTTTTTTTCTTAGAAAGGAAAATAAATGCAGAGATGGATTCACATATTCCACATAAGCTAGAAGACAAAATGGTTAAGTTTTGGTTTTGTTTTTAGTTTTTGGGTTGTTTTTTTTTTTTTTTTTA
>VXBX01002111.1:99174-155111 GCA_013400415.1 Scytalopus superciliaris | reverse complement strand
TTTAAGAATAATTTAATATTTTTAAAATTTAAGCCTCTATAGCAAAAAGGGGTTGTAATTGTTCAGAGATACCTAAAGGGCAAAACAGGAGGATACAGTCAGTGCATGGAATATTTATTTTGTGGCAGTTTTTGTTTTGGAGAATAAAGGATGCTTCTTTTTTAGATCTTGTTTAAACTAAGATGGTAGAACATGTAAAGAAAGGTACCATTCAGAACCTGAAATTGTGAAAGATGGCAGAAAAGCTGTGAGAAATAATATTAACATGAAAGTAAAAGAGCAGAAAAGTGGTGACTGAGGAGGAAGGCAAGCTCCATGTCTTCCAGGACTACAGGAACAGTCTACTGTGATGAGAGAAAAGTTTAAAGGGCAAGGGCATGCAGCATTGTTGGAATTTATTGAAAGAGAAGGTATTTAATACATAGTGGTAGGTTATTTGCAATTGAAGCAAGCAATGGCAAAATAGTAAGAAACTATTATAAAGGCATCAGAATTTCTCCAGTGACCTGAAAATTCAAAAAGAATCGAACAAAAGTGGAAAGCAGATTATAGGTTTATACGTGAATATAAAGGAACAGCTCAAGACCCTTAGGGATAAGATCAGAAAAGCACCGGGACATAAAAGAAAACAAGATAAGGTTCACTAAATGCAAAAAGAAAAAATCCAAACATAAGCTTAGTGCTTAATGGTGAAGTAGAGAAGATTAAGAAAGACTCAAGAATAGATTGAACAATTCAATAGTATCTCTTTTCTAGTCTTTCTAAAAACAAACAAAAAATGCATCTGTCAAAGCTCTATGGATTCTAATATTTAATAAATTCAATTTTAACCAGGAAATAACAGTGTAGAGGAGAAATATATTTAAGAAATATGAAAATAGGTAACTGTTTTTTATTGAAGAAAATAACTTTATAAAAATATAACCTTGATCGGTTCCTGAGCTCTGACTAACCATAACTATCCTCTAAAATTTGCCTGTAATGTCCAAAATAAAACTAAACCTTGTATAGAAAAAAATAAATTGGCCACTGTAGTATATAGTAGTTTTCATTCACATAAGTATTCACTTAAATGCATATATTGACTCTTCATTTTCTCAATTGAATTTTTGAATTCTAAAATGGACACTGGGAGACACAGCAGGAGCAGAGGACTCAGGAGGAACAGAGAGACTTGCGCTCAGGTATACTGTAGGGTAATAAAAGCCAAGGGGACATTTGTAGGGGGTCCCTCCTCGTAGGCACCAGCTTGGGCTATGTCTGTGTTACTGTTCCATAAATTAATTGCTTCATGGAGCATGCAAGAGTCTGCTGTGGGAAACCTGGGGTTGAACTAGTAAGGAAACCTGGTCTGAGTGTGTGAGTGGGATGTGTGGGAAGTCAAGCAGGGCACCCATGGGCTCACTGGAGCTGCCTACTGGGAAAGGGCTACCAGTCCCAGCAGTGGAAGTCTCTGGTGTTTTGGGAGTGAGACTGCCAGAGTCTCGTGAATGGTCAGACTGGGAAGTTTCCTTAATAACCAGGCCTTGTGTACAAAGAAATGGCCCAAAACTTGATCAGGTAGAACATAGTGGCATGAATCTGTAATCAAACTCAGGGAAAATTGGCAAGTCATTTGGAAGATGTGATTTGTGAGTAAAGATGAAACTAAAAGTATAGGTAGCATAAAAATGGGGAGAGGATACTTAGGTAGGTATATTAGAGATGATTCTTTAGTTAACTGACAGAACCAGAGAGTAGATAAATACATTTTTCCAATGTATAAAAATATTTTTAATTTGGATTCTAGGAAAAAACTTCTCCAGGACAGAAAACACTTTCTGTGGACAGTGTCTAAAGGTTTCAATATTGTATTATTGTAGCTTTCAGTTTTGGTAAAATGTGTTACAAGCAACAGACGGTGATGGTCTACACCTTCTTGATCCTATCTCAGTGTACAAAAGTGGGCTAGATCTTATTTTGGGCACGTCTACTACTCTATTTCTGTCACTCTGAATGCCATAAATCTTCTTTGTGCAATGAGGAAATGTCACATTTTCTTTTGTAGTATTAGTTGTTTTTTTTTTTTTTGCATTGATTTATCTTCATTTTTCAATGCTTAATAGAAACAATAAATGGGGAGCAACATAAAACATACTCCTGTTTTCTTTATGTGGCCCATAAAAGAAAGGTATATCTATCCAAGATCAGAACAAATAACAAGGAGGGGGTTTACAACTTCTTATAGAAAAGTGTAAAAATATTTGTTAAAATTGCTCTGTAATTTCTTATTTGATTGAAGAATCTGATGCATAAAGACAGTACGCAGATTTGCTGTGAAGTTACTTCAAAGAGCATATTTGCCAGGGAAAATGGTAAAGGATTTCATCTCTGTAGGCATGATTTTATAAGATTAAAGAAAGAGTTTCTGATTTGATAATGATACTTGAGTAGAAAAGCTTTCAATTTTTTCACTGTCAGTTATATATTTAGTGGTTTGGAAAGAGAGGTTGGATTGAATCATCTTTTGATAAACCCACAGCAGGACAGGTGCTGCAGAGGCACGGACAGGAGACCTGACTCCTCCTCATCACACAGCTGGGCAACAAAAGCTTGCATCTTTGACCTTCGTGATAAGTTGTCTGTATTCATCTGACATCAACAGATACTCTGATGCTGTCCACCTGGTTTCAAACCCATAAATGTTTTGTTCTGATAACTTTTATTTGCACATTTCAAGTCCTTTACAGAACCCAACTGTTTTTACGATATTGCCTGAAGCAGCAATTCTGTCTGACTGGCAGGGCTAGGGTTACACTAGGAAGGTATAATTTATCTACATCTTATAGTACATGTTGAAGTCAAAATCCACCCTTCAGTGCTTTCCTTTAAAAAAACCCCAAAGAACAAGAAACAGAAGGAAGGCATGTTTTAATCTCCACTTTCTTGGGTTTTAATGCAAGACTGGACCGCAGCCTGTTCTTAGTGCAGCTTTCAAGGTGACCTCAAGAATAACTCTCATAACATCTATTATCCACTTTTATTCAGATAATTTACCCAAGCTGACATTTCTCTGTGCAATCAGAGCATTATTTTACAAGGACACTCTTAAACCCAGCAGAAGTTCTCCAAGATTTATAGCATATTATCAGACATTGATTTATTTTTCTCATCATTCTCTGTGCAACTGGATAAAAATGAGAATAATAATTTAAGGTTATATTTTTATATAGGATTAAAATTTACTACATATAAAAAAAAATTACTTAAAATTGATCATGCAAAAACTGGAGCAAGTTTATGCAAGGAAAATAGACAATAATTTATGCAAGGAAAATTTTGAGTCTGGAATTCTGTATTAGTGTGGAATAATCCCCTTCACTGCATGACAGTTTGTAGAAATGCATCTTTAGAATAAAGAAGTCTTCTGAAAAACCCATATTTACACTTCTGCATGTTAGAGAGCAATAAGACAGTCTCTGCTGGATGAGGATTACCAGCTAATTAATAATAGCTCAGTACTAATATTTTTTTCTGTCAGACAATATGAAACCAGCTCAAATACAGTGGATACAGTCCTGTTCCCCAGCTAATTCTAATCTACCTCTAAATAGCTTGGGCTGAATCTGGCACAAACTGAACACCAAACTGATCTTTTGTCTCTCCAAGGGAGGCATTATTGTGCTCTTCAGAAATACATAGCAAGATAAAAGAAAAAATTATCCCTTTCTGTTCCTCTTATAAGCAGGTCTGCTTTCTCCAGGTTTTGCTACAGCAGTGCTCTTTTCAGAGCCAAGGACAGTAGTGTTTGATACATCTAGTACCAGTCATATAGCCATAAATCTGTACTGCAGGAGACAGTGAAGTGATCAGTTTAACACAGTGACATGTGGAATAAGAACGCTGTCATCTGCTAACCAAAAATAAATCAGTGTCTACATGTTGCATGTTTCAGCCCTTCCTATGTGAGAATTGTCTTCCTGGTGCTACCATCCTAAAGGACTTACCTCTGAAGTTTCTGCATGCTCACCTCTGTTGTTCTGTTTCCCAAGGGAGGGTAAAAATCAATTCAAAAAGCCTAAAGAAAACTTTCTCAAGTAATTCACTTTTTCTAGAAAATTTTTCTGATATTCTTTAAATATAATATTTTACCTTTTTTTAAAAAAATATATTTAATTGCTGAAAATGTCTATGAGGCCTTCTTTTGGAAAAAAGGTTGTCCTTCCAACTCAAATTAAAATAGGCAACACTGGCAATATTTTGACATTATCACTTTCATCCAGGAGAATTTTACTGGATAAAATTTGAATAACACCAGTTCTATGTTGTCTTGTAGATTATAATAAAGATAAATAAATTAATATATTCTACATGTTAACCTTTTATTTTTCAATTTTCTAATGATAAAAAAAATAATACTATCAAACTGAAAATTCTAACCTTCTTTTATGTCATGCTATTTGATTTTTCTTCCCCATTGTTTAAGTTCAAAAGAAATTAGAGGAAAATAATAAATTACATAAAATGTGTCACTTTTCAAGCCTTATAATAACTTCAGTAACAAGGTTTTTAGATGTACTCTTTGGTAGAAAATTAAATTCATAAGACCCTGACATATCTTTAGAATAGCAATATCTTGTCAGAGGTCAAATTGCATTCTCTCAATTTTTAGATTTAAAAGAGTGATGGACTGTGGTGGGTTCATCTTAACTGGATGCCACATGCCCACCAAAGCTGCTCTATCACTCCTCTTTTCAGCTGGACAAAAGATAGAATGGAAGTCTCATGGGCCAAGAGGAGGTAGGGAGAGATCACTCACCAGTTATCATGAGCAAAACAGACTGAACTTGGGGAAATCAGTTGAATTTACTACCAAACAAATCAGAGAATAAAGAAGTAAACCCAAATCTTAAGACATCTTTCCACCACCACTCCCTTCTTCTCAGGTTAAACATCAGTCCAGAATTCTCTACCTCCTCCCAAGCTGGGCAGGGGGATTGGGAATGGAGGCTACAGTCAGTTCATCACACATTGTCTCTGTGACTCCTCTTCAGGAGGAGGACTCCTCACACTCTTCCACTGCTCCAGTGTAGGGTCCCTCTACAAACTTCTCCATTGTGGGTCCTTTCCACTGACTGCAGTCTTTTAGGCACAGACTGCTCTAATACAGGTCCCCTGCAGGACCACAGGTCCTACCAGAAGCCTGCTCCAGCACTGGGCTTCCCGTGGGGTCACAGTCTCTGTCACACATCAATCTGCTACAGCACAGGGTCCTCTACGGGCTGCAGCGGATCTCTACTTCCATATGCACCTCCATAGGCTGCAGGGGCACAGTTGCCTCTTCATGGTCTTCACCATGGGCTACAGGGGAATCTATGCTCTGACATCTACCCCTTCTTCTGCATTGCCTTTGGTGTCTGCAGAGTTGTTCTCACTCCTCTCTCCTCTGGCTGCAATAACTTCTGTGTGATAACTTTTATTTCCTTCTTAAATATGTTATCATAGACATGCTACTACGGTGACTAATGGACTTGACCTTGACCAGCAGAGGATCCTTTGTGAAGCTGAATGGCATTGGCTCTGTCAGACATAGGGGAAGTTTCTGGCAGCTTCTCCCAGAAGCCACCCCTGTAAGCCTCCCACTACCAAAACCTTGCCACAGAAATCCAGTACAAAAACACATCTTGCAAAATAAAACCTAAGGCACTATGTTCTACAGCCTATGACTCCCTATCAGTGGAAGCATCTTACAGGCATTAATATATTCTTCCTGATACAAAAATGAGCAGCAGAAATGGTATAATCTTCACATCTTTCTAGTCAACTGCAATGTCCAGGAGTTTCCTTTGCTGGAAAATGCAAGGCTCCTCAGAGAATCATTTTCTTCCAGTAAGTGCTGCAATTACAGTTAAAATCAATGTAGTTCTTAATTCTATGACTTGGGAATAAATTAACAGTGATAAAAGACTAATTTTGTAAGAAAGTGAAGATCAGAATTTGGATAAAATCCAAATTTGTGTTGATATCCCAGCATTACAGAGAGGACCTAACAGAACCTATGTATAGATTTGCCTTGTATTTTTAATAGAAACATTTTTCATAAAAGTAAATGCAACATTCCCAGAGGAAACACTGCAAGAAAAATATCCTGATAATTTTAAGTCTGTATGTGTAATATTCTGCAAGTTTACTGTAACCTTCAGTTGTCCTTTGCCATGAATTTGCCTTGCAAATTTGTATTATCACTTACTTCCCTCCTTCCCTGCCTTCCAGAATTACTTAGGTATCCCTCTTTGTTTAATTTGCTTTTTGGAACAGATCCTCCCTTTTGCAAATTAATTATCCACTTTAATGTATGTTACTTTCATAGAAACTATGATGTTATGAAATTCTACAAATGAATCAATAAAAACATTAGTTTTGTTGTATAAGAAAAAAGGACTCAAAGGCTTTTAAAAAATTCTAAAACAATACAAAATGCATATTTTTATGCCATCTTACTTAGTAAAATAGCATATTATCCTCATCCCATATTGAATTAACAAGGCTTTTCTAATCAGTCACAAATGTGATAGAGTATTTTACTGTACTTGTACATATCTGTTGGCATCAGTCTCTGAAGACATTGTTGTCTTCAGTGATGGTGGCATTCATACATTCACAACCTTTTTTTTTTTTTTTGTTCCAATTTGAAGGGCTACAAANCTTTTATTATTTCATCTGTGAGAGGTGGTAGCTTTTATCAGTTAATCCATTTTTGACAAAGGAAAAAAAAAAAACAAACCACAAAAACCAAAAAACAAAACAAACAAAAAACACTAGAGATTTTATTTTTTAATTAATTTCTATGAAAAACCTGCAAAAAATTTATTAGACACCTGTTTTAAAGTGGGTTTGGATGTCAGATTTTAAGAACTTCTTGGTTGTGCACATTTCAGCAGCTATAGTATAAGTTTTGGGAACCTTGCATTAGAACAATTAATCACTGAAATGGAAAGAAACTAGAGTATCCACTGGCACATAGATAAATCACACATGATTTCTTTCTAATGTCTAGTCACCAAGAATAATAGAAAACACAGCTGGCAGGAACATTAGAAAATTATCTACTCCATTTCTTTCCTCAAGCCAAAATCAAGTGCACCTCGTTCATGCCTGACAGATACTGTCTAACATCCAGACAGTGCTTCCACACTTTCCCAAAGCAATATGGTCCTTAAAGATAGAAAGTCTTCTGAGGTATTTCAGCCTTAATCTACCTTGCTTTAATTTATTTTTGTCATACACATTCCAGATATGGGAAGCAGTTTATCCCTTCCCTCTCTGCAGCAATCTTTTCTATATTCAAAGACTATTATCATGTTTAACACAATGCAAAACTTTTCAGCACAGCTAGCTTTTCAATGCTCAAAAACTGCAAGAGAAGTAAGCACAAGTATACCCTCAGATCCCAGAAACTGAACTCTGAATGTAGACTGTGCTTGGAGGAACTTAGTTTTGGAAATCTGTTAGAGTGGAAGAAAAAAGGAAACGAAATGTAGTCAGGAGCAGTTTTCATGCAGAGAAAGTTGCATTATCCCCTTGTCACAATGAATATGGAGTATCCTGTTAAAACATAGCATTACAATATTTATTTTTAGCTCCAGACTTTTGCAAATTTTATGATGAAGGCTATAGCATGCCTTTCAGAATGTGGGTCAAACCTGGACAGATTTCCTAGAGTTATGTAACCTTAGTCTCTAGTGGAACATCTATACACAAATGAAATTACTCATAGGTAACTGACTTCTCTTTTGCTGCTCATGGGTGTTCATCTCCTTATTTAACTTGGGAAAGTAGGTGTTAGGGCCTAGTGTTCCAGTGTTCAGTGTTCTTCACATGAGATGAGCTTCTACTGACCATATTCTGTCAACAAACAGAAGTCAGAAAACATTTTTTTTTTAAATTCCTTGTTTCTTTCACCATTTTTTATTTTAAAATATGTGCCAAAATAATTTTAAAAGCAAAAAATAGATAGTCCCTTAAGGGTGAAGGTCATGATAATGCTGGATATTTTTCATTAGATAGAAACAAGAAGTAGAAAACTGGACTGGAACTGGAGTTTTCCTTCTTTTCTTGGTATTGTCATTATTTTTCAGTAGGCTATGTTCCTATTGTTTGGGCACAATTCTATTTGAACACTCAGGTGACTCTTCCCAGAGCTGTTTCTCTGATAGTGGGGTAGTAAACCCAGAAGATAAGTAAATAACAACCTGTTCCAAAACGGTTTTCCATACAAAGTAGAACAATTATTTATTATTAGCCAGGTAAAATCTGCCACTCTGAACATTTCAAATTCCACATTATGAGGCAGTAAAAACAAACTGTCACTTGGGCTCAGAATAGCTTATATTTAAGCCTAATACATATTATTCTAGGTGATCTAGTTTTGTTATGCATCTTAGCATGTGTTTTGGAATGTATGTTCTACAAAAGAAGGTTATAATGAGAAGGGGGTTACTTAACCAAATGTTATCCAGTTTGTGGGTGGTATTCAGTCAACAAGATTTTTTGTAGAAAACCTTACTCAGTACAACTTGAGTTTTGCTTTTCTATGTGAAAGGTATTCACAGAGGACAATATTGCAACATTAACGTCTTCAAATATATATTTTTATAGGTGTTCTGAACTCAAAGATTATTTTAGAACTTTATTTCATTTTAAGTAAAACCGAGTTCTCCATTTGAGATTGTTTTACAGTCAAAGAAATGACAGGAAACTCACTATTTTTCAACACAATCCCATTGCATTTCTACTACAAAAAGATATTTCAAAATAAATAAAATATTTTCCTTCTTTCTGTCAGGAAATGTATTTCAGGGACCTGCCCTTGCTATTGATGGCTCTTGAAATTATTTGGATTTTTGATATTGCCACTGAGTATTACAGTTTGTATTGCAAGCTGGAATATGACTTAAAAGGAATATAAAATCTGGGCATTTTCTTAGTAGGAGATCTAGTAAGGCTTCTTTCTGCATATAAAAGTGTTATTTTTGCAGTAGTTTTGTCCCAGATATCTCATTCTTTGTCATATTTTTTCCACTGACTAGTTATAGTAGCATATAGCATTCTCAAAAAGTTACTAGACTTCTGGTTGACTATCATACATAACATTTTTATAATCATCTAGGTTATTGCACAGAAAAAAATATGTGAAGTTCTTTTTACTAATTGTCCCAATTTTGCATTATTGAAATATGCATATTGAAAGATGGCAGAAAATTTCCTAACTTAGAAACTGATTTTGTTTGAGTCTATATTTTATTATTCTCTGAACAGTAACTTCTGTTTCAAAGTCTGTCAGATTTATTGTCAGAGGTTGCTTTTTCTAAGTAAGACGGGTGGTCCAGTTTTACTTTTTTTTTTTTTTTTAAATCTAAACAACTTTAAACTTAAAGAGCTTAAAGAGAATTGAGACTGTGAATTTTCTACTTTTAGAAGTAACAATATGTAAACAGTTCCTGCAAAGGAGACAATTCTTATGAATACTCTATGGTTTACTCAGAATTTCCTACACTTAATTTCTTTCAACTCTCACACGTCAGTCCTTACAGTTCTAGAAACTAACTGCAAGAGTTTAGGGGTTGAGAAATCTCTTGCACAACATAGAGCATGCAGAGAAAGAGAGCAAAAAGATAATAGGAAAAGAAAGAATGGAAGGGAAACAGCATTTGAAGAAGAGAAATGGAAAAAGCAGGTAAATAGAGCAAGCATCCACATGATTAATCTCTTGCTAATTTTTGCCTTGATTAAACAGAAAGCTCAAGTGATACTGTCCATGCAAAAACGCTTCTTCATGTCTCCATTGTCACTTCTGTTTCCTCTGTTTCAGGATAGATGTGATTTCCAGAACAATTTCCTATAGTTTTTCACACATTCAGAATCCAATATCATTGAACTTTCCCTTAATGACTATCATAAAGAAGGCCAAAAGAGTTTTAAAGTTTCCTTTAACTTCCAAGTCCAAGATAATCTTTATTTCAGAAAGTACAAATCAGATGCTTGAGATCAATGCAGTACCATTCATTGTAGTATTGTGTGTAAGGATGACACACTTAAACATTCTACTCAACATAACCTAAGGTCAAAAATGTGGCACCAGAATCTTTCAAATGTCAAAAATTCCCCCTAAGAGATTAAAAAAAAAAAGTATAAATGCATCCAGAAAACAAAACAAGCATAGATTGATTGTCTCACCGTTATTAAACTTCATGTTCTGCTGTCTGTGTCCACAATCCTTTCAGATGGGTGTAGCTGTTTACAGTGTAACTGCAAAGTGTTAAAGTAGATGGGAAAAAAAAAAATCACATTCTGTACTTATAGGCAAAATCAGCAAATATACTAGAACAACTCCTATTCCAATACAATGATGTAATTTATAGATACTATATTTTGCAAAAGTGGACTGTTTTCTTTAGGGTTCTGGCAATTATAGAGACTATTAATCTCTTTCTTCTTTAAATTGCTCAAACAGATACCTTGATCTGCATATTTCTATGCTCAGGAAGAACAGATCATTTTTTGAATCTGTCATTCATTATTAAACTGTCTTTGCAGAACAACATTTAACTACTGCTAAAAAAAATGTCTCTAATACTAATAATGGGTCTATATCCCAGATTCATTAATATTGGATTATACATTTTCTTACAGAACTACTTATAACAATCTTTTTCTTATAGATTTTCTGTATTAATAATTTATACCAGACCCTAACATTTATGATTTGTGTTAGATTGTATGTCTCTATCCAATATATTATCTTTATTTCATTGCAAGGCACCATATATATCGTTCAATGTTTATGAGCAAATTAATAGATTAGCAATGACACTTTTTCAAAGTCTCAACTGTTCATCCCTCAAGCTACAGACAGGTTTTCAGACCTTGTAGGTTTTGCTTATTTTAGGGAAGGAATAGAACATACATAGCAGTAGTTCTCTTTTAACTCGTTCATCATTACCTTGTGCTATTTTTTATGAATAAGATCCTTAAAATAATTAAAGGCTTAGGGTTCTGACTTCAAAATCCATAATTTAACATTCATGGAAATATGGGTTTTTTTAAAAACTTGGCTCATTTTCAATAGCAACATCTACAGTTAAAGAAAATTCTGAAAACTTTTCATTTTGAATGCTTAAATTTATCTGAGTAGAAACACCTTTAACAAACTATACTAGAGGGAAAGGACAGAGTTTTTTCATATTGGTGAGTCTGGGGGAAAGGAAGAAAGGATAAAAATAAAGTTAGAATAAAAATTTGAGCTGAAATCAAGAAAAGAAAATTGTGAAATTTATGAACACTGGAAAAGGAACTAAGTTTTATGTATAAGAATGAGAAAACATATTCATAAATGAACTCAAACACAGTGAAGTTGTTAAGATAATGGATTTCATGACTGCTTCAAAATGATGGCTCAAAGTTGACAATTGTTTCATGAAATGTAACTACAATGTGTAAAAAGATGTTAAGGAGTTGATAAACAAATAAATAGCTGGACTAAAGGGTGGAGGATATACAGTAGAAAAAAACAAATTAATATAAAAACAGGTCATTTAACATATTACCAGAGTGCTTTCGCTATATTTTTAAACTACAATTTCTTTTTCCAGGAAAAAAAAATCATATTAGACAAACGAGATTAAGCAGACATATTCTATCTAGGCTGACCCTGAGATTAGCTCAGTTCATCAGAACATGGTGCTGATAACACCAAGGTTTTGGGTTTGATACCCATATGGACCATTCACTTAAGAGCTGGACTTGATGATCCTTGTGGGACTCTTCCAACTCAGAATATTCTGTAAAATTTCCGTGGAATAGGTGCTTTTTCCCCAATGTATTGGGGAAAGTGAAAAAGACCACTCAGTTTAGAGTTCTATGGATCTGATACTTTGACAGGAAATCAAGTCTTAAAATAAAAAAGAAAATGGAGAACATAATCCTGTCTCCATCCAGCTGTGTTGGAGTACTCTAGAAGCTCTACAAACAGCAGAAGATTATCCTATTGATGTAAGAGTAATCAGTATGCTTTCTATATACTTTGTTAAATATATTTATCAGTCATGTTTTTCTTCTCCAGTAGGATTGGGTTACTTTTGGTATCTTCCCCCTCATTACTGGAATATTCTACAGTATTTCATGAATACTGAACAGAAATTCTCCATATGGAATAGGGAAATCATTCCACACTTGTGTTTGTTAGAACTGGAAATGCCATTTTAAGTATGTGCTGTAACATTTACAGCACAATCAAGATTTATTAAATCTACTCCACAGAGCACTATTGTAAAGAATTTATGAACTATAAAACTGCTATAAAGGTCACTTGAGATGCAAAAGTTTAATTTGGAGTATCATGTTATGGTGTAGTACTGCTAAACTTAATGCTTGTTTAAACAAATGGCTTGAGGATATTTGTCTCAGAATGTGTGGTTTATTATCTCCAGCAAAACAACTTTAAGCTATCTATTTTTTCTGCCTAGCTTTGATTTTTAAAGGCTTGTTCACCTTTTTTATGTCCACTATCTATTATTTTCCTTCTATGAACATGAGCATAAAGATCCAAAAGAAGAAAATAATAAATTTAATGTAACAATTTAAAACTTAATAATTTAATAAGATTTGTTTTGTCTAATAGAACTATGCATAGTTTTAGTGTTATCATTATTTTGAGGTTTAATAGTTCTTTTTTTTTTCTTTAATTACAACTTGCAAAGGTTTAACAAACCTTAAATATCATGTGTGAAAAGAAAAAAAGGAAAAGTTTTATTAATATGTAGCAAGACCTTAAAAACTGAAGTTAAAAGAGAAATCATAATTTGTGGATAACATTGTAGAAATACACGTAAATTCAGCTGATGAAGAGCAAATTCATTTACTGAAAATTAATACTGTTTATACAAGTTTTGAAGGCAAAATTTCTCTTTCTTCCACCAATTTCTATACTATTTCTATAATCCATGACTGAACCAGTCACTACATCACGTGGGTCAATCTTTGTGAATGTGTAGAGCCCTACTTAACTCCACAGTGAGCAGTACAAGATTGGAATCCAGACTTAACCACTTCATTCTTCCACATCTCAAACATTTTGAGAAACCCCTTGCTCATACACTTAAAGGCAGGCAGAGAACGACTTTAAACTTCCAGGAAGCTGCAAGTGCCAAAAAAATGCAAATTTGTTAAAGTGAAACATTTATGGTTTGTCAACAAAAATTGTTCCTTTTAAAATTGCCAAGGGCGATCTATTGCTTTCTCTTAGCATTTTATTGAGGATTTAGAAAGTTTACAGAGGGAAGCTATAATTCACAGTCCCACCTACCCTAACATGAATCTAGAGCTGGTCCTGACAGAAGCAGTTATGAAAAGAAGTCATTTCATGTAGAGTTATAAAAAGGCAAAAAATTATTTGCATGTTGATTGCATCAGGCAATGCATTTAAAGATCTTTGAGATGGTTTGTCTTTCAGCATATGGCTGTACAGCATAGAGGCCAAAATACGTTAAAGTCACAATCATAACAAAAATGACTAACACTCAGAAATAACAGCAAGTAAGAGTTATATATTTTAGAAAATTGAAGGAATCTTGACACTTTGAGATAGTTTTTTCATGCAATTTGCACAGATTCTGCCATGACCTTTATCCACTAAATAAATGAAGTTTTGATATCTAGTTTTCTTCTAGATGAAAATATTTTTGTTATGTTGTGTCTCAAATATATGGGAAAAAATTCTCAAGATTTAAGAGTGTTAAGGAGCAGATATTTATAATAAATAATACTAAAATAATAAAACTTGAGGAGAAAGAATGTTGAAAAAAAGGGATGCTGGCCATGATGATCACACACTGACTGATAGAATGGACCTAGGCCTGTGGACAGTTTTATTCATCTATGTTTAATTACAGGAAATCTAGTAATTGAAAATGCATATGTGGATGATATATATTGCAACATTTATTCCAGAAAAAGGAAGGGGTTGTTAATTTAAAAAATAGGAAAGACAACAGCTTGTATTATCTACCATTGATTCTCTACCAACATGAAGCCCTAAAGTTAGATATGCTTCCCCTCATTTTCAGTAAAAAAAATGGCCTGTGGTCTTTGATGTATTTCTTCAAGTGTTAAATTAACAAACCTGATCTCAAAGCTGTCAGTGAGGAATGCCCCTGTATGTTCATTTTCAGCATGAGACAACATTCACCCTGCAGACTCGGCAGTTTGCCTAGGTCAGGTCTTCTGGTTTTGTCAGGGACCATATTCAAAATAAGTGGATTTGCTATAATAAGAGGAGCTTGTTTGATTGATTTTTTTCTTTTTTATCTTGACATAGCAAGTGCAAATAAATAAGCAAGAATTGCCATGAAATATTTAATCAGAGCCATAAGAAAAAGTAATTTCCTGAGGTTTCGGAGCAGATATTTTAAATTACATTTTTCCAACCCTTTGATAAAACCTCCATTTAAATTCCAATCTACTCAAGGAAGATATATCAAGTTTTTTAATGGTCTTTCATATTTCAAGGGGAAAAATAAGTTTGTGTTTGCTCATGAACAACATACTAAATTCTGTACACTAGAATGATATATTTATGACTAAAGGATCTCATTCATACATTCATCTAAGTATCTATACTTCTACCAAATAGTCTTGTTTTACCCATCAGCACACTGACAAACATGAATTCATAATACACATATGAATCTTGTGCTGCTTTACTGTCTCATGTTCTACATGACTGCCTATAAGCATCTGTTAGACTCACCATGAAAGCAGTCTAGAGGGAAATAATAGCATATAAGATATTAGCCTAAGAAAAATGTGCAGTTTTACAAATAAAGAACACATACTTAAATTTGATTATCAGGACAACTTGTGCATTAAACATTTTTAAGAGCACTGCGATTGTAGCATAGCCTTGTGTTTTATCGCATAGTTTCACAGAAATGTGCAGAGTTTGTATGGGAAGTCATTTATGTAGACTGTGGTTTAGGCCAAGCACAGGCCTATGAAAGTGTTTTGAAGTGAAAATGCACAAGGCCAAATAAAGTAGATTATTCAGGGGAAATTTATGCATAGAATGCCCAGAGATAAAATTCTTTATGTAGGAGCCTCTTCTATGCAAGGCTACTGGGATCTTGTGGTAGGTAAGGGAAAGACAGGATTTAGCCATGTCCATTGATATGATTAGAATGAGGTTGAAGGCAAAGACAGAAATTCACAGGATGCTAAAACAGTAACTGAGTAAGATGATAAAGAATCATGAACTGAAGAAGTAGGACAGCATTAATTCATGAAAACAGTTTGTCAGTAAGACGCTATGATCAACTTAGGGCAGCAGATTGAGAAGGATGAGAATGCAAAAGAGGATAGACAGCTTTGAGGAAATGGAGATTGTTAATGTCAGTAAGAGTGCTTCTAGGTATTGCAGGAAGCAAGCATAAAGGGGAATTATTGGTGAAGAAGATAAGGGTACAGAACTAATTAGAGTGAAAAAGGTCATTGTTGAAGATAGAAAGAAGGCAAGACCCTGGATTCAAGACAGAGATTTTGAATGGTTCCTTGAAAGTGTCTGCCCAGTATGATGTAGCAGTGAAGACAAGGAAATAGATGCTGGTAAAAGGAACAGTGAGCAAAGCCAAGCACTGCTACTTTAAAATCTACTGCACTTTTTTATCTTCAATCATGGTAATTGACAGAAATCAACTAAATTAAGAACCACATGAAAATCTTAAAGGGAATAATCATTTATAAATTTTATACCAGAGGAAGCAAAATGTAGCCAAATAAATTACTAGGCACTAGTTTTAAAACAAACAGGAGGTACCTTTCACATAGCAAATAATGTATTACAGAACTTTCTCACCTTCATAGGAAATTATGGAGGCATGAAACACAAGTAGATTCAGAAAATGTTCAGACACATTCATAGAATAAAGGTTTTTCAAGGTCTATTAAATGTATGATACAAGTTACAACTCTAGACTTCAGATTCAAAGGAGAAAGCTTTACCAGGCTTCTGTTTTGTCATTTGTTCTCCAGAATCTGTTTACAGTCGCTATGACATAATATACACTGGGCGATTAAGTTATGCCTTCCCCCTGTCTCTCCTGTCTCTCACGTGCAAACTCAGACACACGACGTAAGGTGATTTTTATCACGAGTTCCGTTTACATCACTAACAAAAAATATTTTTTTTTATTTTAAGAATGCAATTAGATTTCTAAAGTTCAAAATCTCCAATGCTGAGCCCTGGTGGATCTATCACAGGCACTCTTGGGAGTCTAGGGAAATGAAGATGGTCTATGGCAGGAAAAGGAAATACATGCTGCCTCACATATGAAGAATGTGGAGTCAGGACACCCAAATATTGAAAACTCACTTGGCTTTGTAAATCAGCTCTTCATTTAGCCATTCACACTGAGGTGTAAGTTATAATGAAGTTCAGTGAAACTAAACTACTGATTTATGTGAAAGATCACAGATACTGTCAGGCAATCATAAGATCACCTTAGCAAACATCTTCAGGATAAAAATATAGTGAAATAGTATATAAAGAATATTTGAAATGTTACAGAATTCTGTGTCTGTTCTATTTTAATTATTCCAAAAGAGACTTCCTTAAGAAGGAAAAATGGAGATAATGAGAGGTGAGGGGAAAAATTGATGAGATGAACTAGTAGGAAAAATCAAAGGAACTAAAGGTGACTAGTCTCTCTCTACAGAAATCTGTAAGGAAAAGTCTTTTGGATAGATCACCTTTCACCAATGACGTTTCTATATTAGTGCAAAAATGTTCCCTCTTTTAAATCATCATGGTTCCAAGGACATTTAAACTGAATTGATTTTGAGGTGTATATTTAAATCTCTATGTATATGTATGCACACACATGCCTATGTATATATACACAGGGGGTAGGTGGTGGTGGTTTGTCTATAGATACATACACACATAAAGACACAGGTAGGCGGACAGATATACAGTTGATTATTCTTTGCCCAAGAAGAAGCATTTTTCGGTTCAGACCCCTCCACTCAACACTTCCTTTTTTCTTTCTTTTCTTGAAAGCCACTGGAATGTAAAACCTATCTAAGTGGTGCCAACTAAATGCTGATGGAAGAAAGCTGTGAATCAAAGAATAGGATAGGAAGATAGAGGGAATCCATGGTCCCTGCCAGACCTCAGTAGTCTAAATAACCACACATAGAGGAAAGGTAAGTTTCTGTCAACATTATTGCAGCTTCTTTTTTATTTTTCAGCACAAAAATATGTAGAGCTTCTATAAATAACAGGCCATTCATAGGCTTCCATTTCAACTGCTATTATAGCTGTGCCTAATAGGTGTGGGGGAAAAAAAAAGTTATTATTCTGTCTTGAATTTTATTTTTTGAGTCACAATACTTTTTATTACTGTTAACGAAATCTGACCAGTTCTGTTGCAATAGTTGATGCACATTATCAATCAACTCAGCAAAAACTTTCTTTACTTTGGGGAATGGGTTTAGCTACAACAGAACCAGGTAAATGTCATTTATTCAAGATGAGAGGATGTATACTGATATTAGTTAGTGTTATGGCCCACTCCTTTAAATCTACTACATGTCTGGTACCCCAGATGAAAGCCAAGAGTCTATACAAAAAATGTGTTATTTGCAAGAGATATATGTGATTCATAGTGGCAGAAGAAGAGTAGCTACAGTAACAAATATCTTGCAGACACAGAAAGAGCCATTTCCATGTTAAATTTTGCATCAGTATCCTAGAATCAAATATTGATGAGAGATTCTTCCAGGAAAATACATAATCAGCCTCAAGGTAGTCATGAAGAAAACATGCAGCTTTTCCCATTTGTCTTTGACTAAACTATACAATTGGGGTTTTGTCACATAATACTATTTATTCCTTACATTTTCCCATAGAAATGTTGTACATATTGTTTATATACACACAAGTAACAATCTTGAGTTACATGTGTTCCATAATAGTTAAAGTGTATTCTCATATATTCCATCCCCTGTGGTGTCATGAATGAATGCTTTAGGGTTGCTAAAAGAATCACTGGCAAATGTATTGTCTGTTTATGTAAAAGCAAAAACACAACAGTATTTGTTGGCAAGGTTCTCTTTGTAAGATGGTTAAAACACACAGAGAAAAAATGAACTGAAATCTAAAATCAATCAATCTACACCAAGAGTCAAACCCCTTGTTAAACTGAGCCCTGGACTTATCCAACAGTTTAGGCCTAAAGGTTTAGCACCACTTAAGTTTAAGATGGAAGGATGTACTGCCACATGTCGTCATAAAGTGCATATGTACAGAAACTAAAGCAGGCTGCTCTGCTCCACTAGTACCCACACTGACAAATGTAGCACTCCTGTATTATATGCTGCTGTATTATAAAAAGTAAGGTTTCAGAGAACTCAATATGGGCTGTCTTAAGACAAAAATTATTTCCTTTGTGTGCATGGCCTGTCTACATGTCAAATCTGAACTTTTCAATTAATTTGCTTGTGAGTTATGATACACGAGAAACTGCATTGACTTACCAAATGATCTTTTTAACATCCTTACATTCATTGTCTGTAATATACATTTTTATTTCTAAAGGCTTTTGTCTTTCACTGGATGCATATATTATTAGAAAGCAATGAATGCAAATAATATTCTCAGGTAAGTAAAAAAGACTCAAAATGTTGTTATTTTCACAAAATTTTGTTCACCATCCCGTACTTTTAAAGTGTGGCTTTGAAAAAGTAATTGAAAAGTATAACTAAAAGAGAATAGCATTTTAATCATCAACACATACATATGCTCTATCAGATCCCACACTCTGAAGACAGAAGCATTGTTATTTGCAAACCACAGTAAATCTCTTTATGGAAAATGGCTGGAAGGTGAAATAATAACCATTTCAAAACTACACATTAACAGAGCCTCTGGCTGGTTTAAAGCAGCTGAATAAGCGCCTTAGGATTTTTTAATCCGTTTTGTCTTCAATATAAGAACAAAGCATAAGCTGATGTCTGTGTGCATGTCTGTGCGTCTGTATGTGCCTCTGTGTGTGTCTGAGTACACTGGTAGTAGGAATAAAGAACTGAAGGTATGCCCTTTTTAGCATCCCTCAGTTTATATGTTTCATAGATCTTCGTATGTGCTTTATTTTCCAATAATTATTGACAAATAATGCTGTAATTATAGTATATCTCTATAATTCATCATTTGTTGTTTTCTATCCCTGATGTCAATTGTTTTATTTGAAAACTGTTTCTTATTTCGTAGTCCATTTATTTCTACCTTCTTTTTCTTTCCTTCTTATTTGTGACAGAAATAACATGATAAATAAATGTTAATCTGAGGACTGAAAGAAATCTCAATTTTTTTCCTTTACCTTTGTTGTATTTTAAGGGGGTTTTATTGTTTTTTTAAGATGAAATAGCCAATAATAGTAACAAACTCTGCATAAGACACTTGTCTCCCTAACTGTCCCAGGAAATGAACAACACTCCCCCCTTGGCCTCTTTGGTTTAGTCAGCAGGTCAGCCTGGACTGCAAGAGTTTCTCCCATGAGTTGGACTCATAGAAAAGAGCCAAACCAAAGAGTTTTCACTGAAACATCTAAACATCCACTTACTCTCTTGGTTTTTGAAATTAGTTGGAAAAATTTAATGATGTCAAATCAAGAACTCAGCCATATACAAGGAAATTACCTGTGTAAAGAGTACAAACAAACAAGGTCAAAGTCAATAGATTTACCCAGAGCCAAAATATTACAGCTCAGGAAGAAAAGGGATCCTGACCTAAGGATTAGAATCCCAGTGACTTCATTTTTTTTAAATAGTTTGGAATCCAAGTTTGTTCTTAAGCAGACCACTGTAGATCTGACACATGCTCTGATCACTTACCTAACCACACACAAAGAGATATATAGATTATGGGAAGGAGTTGATTCGTTTTTGCCAAGCAATGTAATACATGTAGACTGAGACTATATTACAGCTATTTTATAAACTGTAAAGTAGATAAAGAAAATTCAAAAAATTTAATAAATTGGTCATAAGCAGAACCAGGTGTNTTTTTAGTTGTTTTGTTTTGTTTTCCTCATGACAGTTTTCCTAAAATTTTATAGTCTTAATCTTGTACTTGGAGACAACACAACATTTTTATCATACAAATGATAAATCTGAACCCTTAGTATGCATTTCAGAGCTAGGCCATGGGTGAGATAAAAATGGAAGGCAAAAATCCTAAAATTTGTTCAGCTATGCTGAAACGAGTAACAGAAGGCAAAAAAAAAGAATGCAGAAAGATGAAGAATGTCAGTGCAGACATCTCCCATTCCCCTCTGAAATTGCCATGACTGAGACCATAGAGATGTTGGCAGCAGGGCTTCCAGTATTGTGCAATCAAGAGGAGTGTTTATTTTAATTTTTATTCATTCTTCCCTTCAATTTCCCATTCCAGAATTTGGTAACCTGAAGACTATAAAATCTATTGCTGTTCTACAAGTGCAAGTGAAAAAAGACCAATTTTCTGAAAAGTCTATTTTAGCAAACATAGACACAGACCTGCCCTGAAATGTATAAATCTAAAGTATGAATATTTATGGATCCAGAATACCACAGAATTTTGCCATATAGTGAAGAATCAGATATTGCAGTTCCTAGACAAATAAGACTCCCATTGGCATCCACAGAGTTTTGCTTGAGGTCAGAATGCAGGATCAGACTCTAAATCACAATGCAGCTGTCAGACTAAGCCAGAAACAATTTCAAGACATCAGTTCTTTTTCACTATATTTCAAAGACAGTGGGTCTCACCCATCTGCTGTTTAGAACTTTCTTTTATATAAAGAAATTCAAACATATCTGATTGAGACATCTGTGTCCTTCTATCTCCAGAATTAAGTAACATGGGATATGACTATGACATTCAGTGAGTTTTCTTAATGACTTTATTTACTTTAGAAGACATCTTTGGTAGTCTTTCCAGCTAAAATATTGAAAGAAATTTAGTATTTAAAAATTAATCTCTTGATGATGTTTTTAAGTACCATAAAGATTTTAAATGACAAAAAACCCCCAAGTATTATTTTTGCTTTCTTCTCTTCACATTTTGGATCTTTTTTGGTATGCCTTTTTTCTTGTGCATATAATTAAAGAAGGAAGTGAAAGTGCAACTAAATTAATTAATAAAAACCCTAAACACTGGGAACAATAGTGAAAAATACAAAGAGATTACATTAAACAACACTCATGATAGCATGTTGATTGATACAGCACAAGCATTTGCAGAACAGTATGTTACATTCATATAAGGACATATTGGGCCACAAATAATTTGCAGAGACCGTGAGTTTTAAGCCAAATAAAGAGAGAAACTGGTAAGCAAAAGTTTCATGAGCAGAAATGTCTATCAGAGAGGTGAAAAGAGAGAAGTCTAATAGAGTGGAAATACAGGCGAGAGATCAGTTCTGAGGTGGAGACAACTGAGGTGAGAAGACTGAGGAGAGCTTAGCTCTGACACACAGACAGTGAAAGATCAGGGAGAACAAGTGTTGGTGAAAGATGCTAAAGAGGAACCAATAAATTTGGGGCATTCTGAAAAGCAAAGTGTATAGAGATTATAATTATTTTTATTTATTTTTATGCACATTGCAATCCTGAAGCAAGTTAATTGTGAGAAGACTCTTTGCATGCACATGACAACCAGACAAAAGAATTGTCTGTAATGATAAAAAAATAGAGCAGGGAATTTCTCTGAAATTCACTATGAGAACCAGGGATCATCTGTGAAATAACTCTCAGCCACTTCCTGCATCTCTGTTTAGCAAAGGAAGTGAGATGGGAGGAAAAATTAGCCAAAAAAGCTCATACACAATAAAGTAGATCTGCTGAAGTATTTACAGTTTTTCTACTGTATATGACATACAAATTATTTAGAAGTGGCTGCAACTCTCCTTTAATGTGTGTAAATTAACTAATCAGAACAATTCAACTAATCAGAATAATTAATTCAAATGTCAATATTTAAAATAGAGAAATTAGATGATTTTTATAAATTAATCATTTTTTTGGATTTTGTATGAATGTGAATCAGTTAATTAAGACTTTTTGAAGATAGCTTAGCTTAAAACCTACATAAAAGTCAATTTAGACATCTTTAATAGCCTAACCTAGTTATAAATAACTGTTGTTGACACAGGTTTTGCACAAGTCCTTACACTGTGTCATTTTCTCAAATGCAAACAAGATACCTGCTGAGTGTTAGCTTCAGGAAGCATGTCAGATATAAATCAGAAAGTAAATGCATGTGGAACTTAATTCATCTTTAAAATACTCTTTCTATAAATTTTTTGGCACATAAGAGGGAAAATAAAGACCAGACATTCATATTATAAATACAAAGGAAAGCCTTCCCTTTCAAGAAGCGTGGGTCAGTTCAGCATCATAATAACTTCTTTTGATAGTTGTTTTTTTTCCTTCTCATACAGTTTACATTGATCAAGCTTATCTACACATCTTTAAAGACTTTTCTGTATTTCCAATTATGTAGAGATACAGACTATTTCACCACAGATCTTCCAAATATCCATGATTGTTAGTATTGAAGAATAGACTTAATTTCCTCCTTGTCAAATTAAAACCTGCAACTTTCCAGGGAATTATTCAAAGTAAAATAAAGGCAGAGTCATGAGTATTTGGAAAGAGAGACCATGGGCAGATTTGAAGAAAGAAGATGGAAGAAACAAGTTGTCCCAGAAAAGAGAAGAAATACGTAAAATGAATTTTGTATATGGCAAAAATGGGGATGTATATGTATAAAAATTGAAAGTCAATTAAACACAGCCTTGGTGCTTTTACAAGATCTGGACCTCAGTCAGTACTCTGCTTTTACTCAATCTTGCAAACAGGTGAAATTAGGCAGTGAAATTGAAATCCTCCAATATGATTTTCTGATTGAATTCTCCAGCCACTTAGAAATTCTGTGAAAAGCACAAGGCAACCATCAGCCAGCAGCATATGTTCCCAGCTCCTACTATTTTCATAGGGAGAGTAACCTATTCAGAGGTGTTAGATTTTTCCAGGGAATCTACTGGCCAGGATTTTCAGCTGAAACTCATTTTCTGAATCACATTCAGTTTGCTTAGGCTATTGCTAGAAATGTAGGAACTGAGAAACATAAGAGATAACAAAGTTACTTTCAGACATGCTAGTCCTGACCCTGGAACTGGATAACTAAATCAGTCATCTGCAGATATTCAGGGACATTAGGTTAATAATAGCAGCGTTTTCCATAAGGACGATTTTTTGAGGCTAACAGAACACAACATTTTCTTCCTGCAAATAGACCCTGTGGTGAGGCAGGTGTGGTTAATGTAGTGACATAATATATAACATATGTTATATTATAACTTATATAATACATTGTAATATATTTAATATGTTACATATGCTGTATGTATAACATATATATAATATGCAATGACATGTATATATACACAATATACAGTTATTCCCGTCCTACTAAATGTATAATTATATATTGTGCTCAATTTAAATTTCTCATTAACAAAATGTTGCTAATCCAAATTTGAGTTTAATACAATCTGCAGTTAGGAAAATGATTGCAGTTAGGAAAATGATTGCTGCCTGGTCAGTTTAATCAACTACAAATAGAAACACTACACTGGTTTTGCTATTTGATAGGAGGGGGAAACCACATTGCTTTCAGAAAAGTGAGCAAGACTATGTGCACTTTAGTCTTGCTTCAGAAGCTATTTTTAAAAACTTTGTATTGAGATACTGTAACTTTTACTGCCGGGCTTTTAATTATACTAGTAGTGTTTTCCATTAGGCAACTTTTTAAAGATGACAAAAAAAAGCTACTAGGAGTAACTGTGAGCCAAAACTACATAGTTTACTCTGTTGGGAACTGCACTGTTAATTCCATTTGTGTAAGATTTTATTTGGATACTAATTGTAACTCAGTCTTTCTGAGATATTAAGAGAAACTGCACTGTCTAGGAGGTAGAATTTTAATTCTGCCATTTCTCTTTTCTTTAAGAGATTTTTNAAGGAGAACACCACCAAACCAAAAAGAAAGTTTAATCAAAATCTATTTCTCTTTCAGGACTTCAGTCTAATTTGCATGTAACCATTTTTCCTCCTTCTTCTCACACATAAGTTTATTTGCTTGTGAAATAACTTCAAGAACATTCAGTGATAATACAACTGTGGTGACTGTCAGTTGTCTCATAAGGGGCATATTCTTTAGTGGCAGTTGTGTGACCACATCATGCACTTCTTTAACGGAAACTGTTACTTCTTTAAAATCTACTTTATTCCAGGACTGCAAAATAGTGGGAGCCTGACAGACGTAGAATTTGCAAAATTAGATCACAGTTACTTAGAATCTTCCTCTTTTTAAATTTTCTGTTTAAAAACCACTTCTAAGTCTCAATTTAATTCACAGAAAAAAAATATTAGGTAATAAACACCCTGTATGCTGTGACCTGAGTCCACAAGAATGCTTCATCAGTGTTTGGTGGGAATGAAAGACTGGTTGTATTCACATTTTAAGTAAAGCTTTACAATTTTCAGGCCTAAAGGGTTTTTGCTGTTTTCTGGTTTTATTCTCTCTCAAGCTAATATATTAATTAGAAATGACCTGCAGTAGATAAAACACAGCCCACACAAAACACCCAATTGGAGCCCTGCTTCTCAAATAAAAGATCACATTTAATTTTCTAAATAAAACCTAAAGATACAGTTATTGAAACAAAGTTGTCTATGAACTTCAAGTTTGGGAGGTTCGGGCATGTCAGTCATTATTACACATATATGCGAGGAGTAATGTAGAGAGGTCAAAAGTGATATTCAACTTTGGACACTATTGCTTAGCAAACATGCCAAAAATTTCCCCTTGCTTTCCCTTGCTACTTTTCACTTTCTTCTGCTTTGCATGAAGTGTGGAGCATGCACACAGTAATTCTAACTCCAGCTGTCACTCACAACCAACTAGTTGTGTTGTGAAACACAGATGTGAGGTTGGGTCAGTTGCTCGTATACCTGAAGATAAAATATTAATCTGAAAGTTCCTATGCAGATATACATGAATTAACTAAAGATGGTGGGATAAGCTTGCCACAGACCAAATACCCTGCTTTGCAGAAGTTATGTTTTACAAATATAATCTGCCAGCTTTAGGGTTTAATCCTAGACATCAGAAGTGCTGAGCACTGCTTGCATAAGCATAAGATAAAAAAAGATGAGCTGCAGAGGGGGCACTGCAAAGCTTGCAGCTGCATTAGTGGGAAAGCACTGCTACATGAAGGTCAGCTTGTTCCCATTTAGGGACAGATGTTAAAGCTAAACGTGAGAAAGAAGAGTTTAGTCACTGTTTGCAGTTCAGAATAATACTTGAGACCACCTCTCTCCAGGCATGCCAAACACCACCATCTCTCCTGTGTTAAACAGAAATAAGCCCAGAAGTCTGAATAGTTTTTGCTGTAACTATTCAAGACTTTGGTCCTTGTGCAGTGCTGGCACACACCTGTGAAAACAATGATGCTGATTCTCTCCATCTCCTTCTCTCCCTCTTGCATACAGCACAAGGACTAAAATTAATATTTACCTTATTATAATCTTATTTTTTCTTTTTTTTATGCAGAGACATTGATACTGTGGTGTTCCTGTATTTTTGGCATTCTTACTAGTGTTTGCATTAAATCTGGCATGCTGAGTATCTGTTTGGCATTAAGCAGGAATGCCTTCCTTTGAAAAGAATTTCTCTTTAACTTTTATGCCTTTTTAAAAGAAGTCTCAGAAGTTCTAGGCCAAACAGCCATTTTTAATTTTCATGAAAAAGGTATCTCAAATAAGGCAATCCCAAGACCCCCTGGTTGCTTTTGAATTCTGCATAACTATTAGAAGAATTTCAAATTCACTTGCAAACCACCATGTACAGTGAATGTTTCTTCAGGGGGAAAATCCCGCAAACACTATGAGGGAAATGTTTTGGCAAAATTTCTAGATCACGGTGTATGGATGTGCAGCTGTACACATATTCATTTCACTTAATTCACAATGCAAAGTCTTGTTATTTTTCCTACAGCTTTAATCTCACCTCAACTGTCTTTTTAGTATAAAAATTTAACTTTAACTATTTGATCCCAATAAAACAAAATTAAATTATGAAGACATTTTCTGTCACTAGATTCAGGACATATTGAGCATGTCAGAAGCATTCAAACCCATTGGAATGTGAGTTAAATATTAAAACCTCTGCTGTTTAGAACCTTACATTTGCAGTTTTTACTGTCTCTTTTATTCAGCAATCAGAAAGAGAAAAAAAATTATTAAATGAAACAAACATGAACAAGTAGGCCCAAAACAACTTGCTATCACAAAATACTCAGAATTCAAGGTAGTAAAAGACAGACTAATTTCTGCTAAGATATGAAAAGAAAGCAAACCACATATTCCATGCCAAGAGTAAGTAAGCTTATTTGTTTCTGCCTCTCAACATGGTCTTTCTTCACAAACCTTATCAGCTTGTAGTCTGTGCTGAAACTACTGGCACTAGGTGTAAGGACTGCATCCTCAGCAGCCTCCATTTTCTCCATGTATCACCTGGCTGAAACACAACATTCTCAAAAGAGTGTTCTTCATGCTTACAAATATTAAGATTATATGTTCTGTCATATGTCATCCTTTATTTCACACAGACCTCTGACTAAAATATAAAGTCCATCCATTTCTCTTCTGAAAGTGTTTTTCCAATGTCATATTTGATTCATCCCTAGGGAAATGCACAATACACCACAATATACTATTGTCTTCTTCACTATTTTATAGTTCCTAAATAAAAAGATAATAACAAAACCTCTTTCCACTTCTCTGGACACTCTTGATGCAGTATGAAGATAAATCTTGTGTAAGTAAAGAAGTTTGAGATCAGTTCTGATATAAAATAGTTTTCGCAATCCACAATGCTTTCTTATCATTCTTTTTTCTTAAATTATCTCAGGGTCTTTTTAGCTGCAGAGAAAGACTTATGTAGTAAAGAACCATGAACCCAGCCTAAGTTCAGAGTGTGCAGAAAATCTGTGATAAAGTCATGTTGTCTCAAACTGTTGCTGTGAAGTTAAAACTTGTGTCTTGCACAATTTAGGTGATGTTGTGGTTTAACCCTGGCAAACAATTAAGCACAAGATGTCCCCTCGCTCCCTCCCCCATGGTGTGACAGAGGAGAGAATTAGAAGGGTAAAAGAGAGAAAACTCTTGAGCTGAGACAAAGGCAGTTTAATACTGCAAAAGTCACTTGCACAAGCAAAGCAAACAAATAATTCATTCATCACTTCCTATCGGGAGGCAGATGTACAGCCATCCCCAGGAAAACAGGGCTCCATCACACATAACAGTGACTTGGGAAGAAAATGCCATGACTGAGCATCCCCTCCCTTCCTCCATCTTCCTCCACAGTTCTATACACTGAGCATGATGTGGTACGGTCTGGAACACCCCTTGGATCGGTTGGGAACAGCTGTCTCTGATGTGTCTTCTTCCAATTTCTTGTGCACCCTCAGGTGTCTTGCTGGCAGTGTGGTACAAGAAGCAGAAAAGGCCTTGACTCTCTCTAAGCACAACAGTAATAAAAACATCCCTGTGTTATCTACACTGTTTTCAGCACAAACTCAAAACATATTCCCATACTAGCTACTGTAAAGAACATTAAGTCTACCCTAGCAAATAGGTAGAATACCCAGACCACCAATTCTGTTCCCGTACTTTGCTCACATTCACTTTTCTGTGATGATATGAACTGTCCTTTCCACCCTAGAGCTAGAAAAAAATTATTATCTTAGCAGCTTTGATGAAATTTACATGTTCCTTAAAAATATTTATTATGTGATTTTTTTTTTTTAATTCTTAGAATTACTTTTAAAAAATTCTAAATTATTTTGACTACTAAACTATTACACTTTTAGGGCAAGAATAATAAAACTGAAAAGGATGCAGACAGGCAGGCATATTCAAGGTTTTAACCACATTACAGAAGAAAATTCAGTCAAAATATTTTAACCATAAAATTTCCTTAGCAGAAAGTGTGCAGATTTTATTTCAATGTCTTTTAAAAGGGAAATTTATCTTCTAATTTTATAATAAAATAATTACTCAAAAATTTCCTAGACTGAAATAAAAGGAGAGGGAGGAAATGTGCTGGTGAGGAGTTGTTCAGATCTGACAGACTTAATATTGTTGGGATTTTTACAAAGTAGTTTTTGTTCTTTATTCCTTTTATTATGTTTTCAGTTTTTTGACTGAAGAGAAAATTTTGTCTTCCTCGATTACAATGCAGCAGAAATGCAGTATATATAGTATAAGAACCAGCTACAACTCTTAACAAAAATTTTGAGTCTCAAATTGTATTCTGCATACATTTATCTCAGCTTAAATAGCAAATAAAAAAAGGGAGATGAGGCAGAAATGGCAAAGAATATAGAGAAGAAAAAAAAGAAAAAATATATTCAAAGTGGTAAAAAATAAAAAGGTATATGTAGAGTAATAGCTAAGTTATGAGAACATAGAACCTCAGCTTTACCCTGAGCAAGGAAATTCTAATTTCTCTGCACATATAATAGAACTAAAGAGTTCCACCAAGGCTAAGACCAAGCCGCCTTTCCTTTTAGACTGAATATAAAGTGAGTGTTGCATACTGAATACAAATGCTAACTTGCTATAGATCTTGCTGCCAGAGAAATCTGAAGTTAGTTAGTGGAGTGCATCCACCAGTGAACGGTACTCCTGCAGCAGGGAATCATTAATCATCTGCATAACTGCCTTCTTGCAGCTGATGAAAATCAGGTCTGCCATTCCCTGGCATCACAGAGGGCTCTGAAGGCATGCACACCCTGAAGGAGTGAAACAGAATAATCTGTTCAATAGAATAATCGGAAATCAAAATAATGTCTTTTGCTTATATCACACTTAAAATGGGGATCAGATAAGTCAAACTCTCTAGACTAGGTGAGGAACTCAATACCTATTAATGTAAGGGAAACAAGGGTATACCCATACAGCATCAAATAAGAATCTCACATAGATGAATCTATAAAATTGCAGTAATACTGTCTCCTTTCTTTTTTGCTCACGTGTTGTTTCCTGCTTCCAGCATTCAACAGTACAAGAAGGAACAGCACACAGCAAAAAACTGAGCTCACATTAATATAGTATGTTTCACCATGAGAATCTTGTTCAAAGAACTGCTAGGACTTTGCTTCTACAAACGCCATGAAGGAAAGAGAGAGACCTTAGTTTTAGAGAAGTTTGGAGTTCTTGGACTATATGTACTTAAAATAGGACTTTTTAAAGAGAGCATATATTACTAGAGTGAAAATCTTTGGACACATGCAAGACTCACTTCTACAGTAATTATCTTGTGAATGGTGGTGATTCTGAGTTTGTGAATGACTTTTTTTTTTTTCCTTACAGGTCTTGCTCATATGATTTCTTATTATTTGTATTTTCTTTGGTAAATTAATAAAGAACAATATTGGAGTATTTGAAAAAAATAATGTGAAATAACTAGTTGGTATTTTGAATAATACATATAAAATCTGCAGGCTGGCAGCTGGAAGTATGCTGCATTTAATCTGGCAACAAATTTATGAGTGACAGAAGTAGTAAAGCTGACAGTGTGAAAAGGAACAGAAGCCCTGAGTGAACATTTTGGGTGTTGAAAGAGTTTTGATGAAACCAGGCCCAGAAGACTCATTGAAGGACTGCCCACATACACAGCCTCTCAGTCACAGGAAGACAATTCCATACTGAGTCTCAATTATGAGGCAGGCAACTCATAAGGAAAAGTCTCATCCCAACACCCTGCAGCAACTCCACTGTGCTCATGGTGTGCCTGAAATTGGTTATAACACAACATTTATTTCTGCTTCAACACAGCATTCAGTCTGAAACAGTGAGTGTCTTGTTAATTTGAATCTCCAGCTTAATGATAAATCAGCAGCATGCTTTTGAGGTATAAATAGAGAACTAGAGAATAAAACTAAATAAAAAAGAGGATTTCCATTCTTTGCTTTTTTGTATTGTTCAGAAATTATTTTCATGTCTAAGAAGGTAAATTTTGCTCATGCCTGCAAAAAAAAAAAAAATCACTTTGTCAGAGTCCTATGTGTAATACAATAGGGTAGTAAATATGCCCAAATCCCACCCTCTGCACTCTAAGAGTTTGTTATAGTGCCTTGTCAGTAGAACGTGAATACTGAAAGGTGGCAGCTGACACAGCATCCTTCCCAAGCACAGTCCCAGGCATTTTAGCTATAGCACTCTGGGTGAGGGTGTTAGCATCCAGGGAAGGTGGGATTTGTGACTCATTTGCAGCCCTGTGGTGCTACTCTGTTCACAATGACAGCTGGTCTGCCTTATAACTCAGTCCCCATTCTCAACTTTGACTTCTGGACAGGACTGAGTCCTGCTACGGACTGGTATTTGTTTCTTAAATGGCTCTTTTCCAACAACCACCCACACAGTGCTCACAGCAGATCCAGGCAACAGAGTTACCTGTAGAGCAGAAGTCCATAGACTGGGCACTAGCTTCCCCTATTGGCGTTAGCAGACTGAGTCAGATGATAGAGGGACAATTTGACAGAAGGCTCAGAGCAGTGCTGAAGAAGTAACTTCTCTGCTTTTTATAAGAGTAGTTTTGCACAACCGTTCCTGCACAAAGCCCTCTTTGGGTCAGATCTACACTATGGAGCAACACAGGACTCCATTTCTCTGATGACTAAGCTAAAAAAACCCCTTTTTGTTTTGTCCTTGCTAATCTGAGTAGAAGAGTCATTACCTCTGGTTTTGAACTAGAGGAAATGCCATTTTCACCTCAATAAACTTAATTGCAACATCCACGTTTTCCATTACGCCTTTTCAGATTAGTCTTCTCTTTCTTCATAGATGGAAGATTTAAAAAAAAAAAATAAAAAATCAGTTTTTCTCCCTATTTCCCAAAACAACCTTCTGGTTTATCTCCAAGTGATTAAATGTTCTCCATAATATTGGTCACTGTTAAATTACTGACAAATACAATATTTTTTGTTTAGACTGTTAGTTTAGTTTTCTCATTGTAATAGAAAGACGATTTGGGGATAAGGGTCTAACAGGAGCACAGATAGATTTATATTGCCTTCAGTTACATCCATGTGAACTTTAATATTAGAAAGCTATTTTCTCTAGAGAAATCTATTTATAAAAAACCACACCAACTCACTAGAAGGTGTGCTGAAGGAAGTTGCTGTTATTTATGGGGGTTTAAGATACAGTATGTCACATCTGATTTTCAGTAAATTATTCATAGTTCAAATTTCTTAAGCATTTCCTCATACAACCATTCCAATGATGGCACATCTCAAAGGATTGTTTTACATTCTCTGTTGCTGGTCCTTCCTGTAGGCAATGTTTATATAATAGTCATTCCTTGTTGTAGAAAAATAATTTTACCAAAAGCAATTTTAAACTGTTTTCTTAAAAAACAAACAAACAAAATCAAAAAGCAACAACAACAACAACTATATTGCTTGTAAAAATTCAATCTGTTTGTACATAGGGAAGAGGTAGAAAAAAGATGTTTCCAAGTGTTGATTTCTTTGAGAAATCGTAGTAATTTTAAAATGGAATTACTGCATCAAGTCTCAAGATATGATAGTAATGCAAAAAGGCAGGAAAAAGGGATGGATTTCTATGTAATATACATATGCTGTATCCTTGGGATTTTTTTTATGTTTTGAAAAACATACACAATTCATCTCCCCCAAGCTATTTTTTAGCATCCAGCTTAAAAATGTTTAGCAAATACAGATAAGAAGTACCTAGGGCTTTATGACTGGAATGGTTTCAGCTCTAACACATCCTGAGCAATATGTGCTGTAGTTTAAAGATTTATGTTCTGAAATAAATTTGCTGTACAAATTTTTTATTCAGATAAGTAAGCATCACATGACAGCAAGCATTTGACAGATAGAAAAATGTACTTCAGGTACAAAAAGCGCCTAACTTTTTCAGCACAGCAGCTTCCAAATGGATAACCAGCTAAATTCATCTCAAGATTGTTTTGCCTTCCTTTTTTCAGGGGTGAAGGAAGCACTGTATTTTAAATTAGTCAATACTCATGTAGGTATTCAACTGACAAGTGAGGGATTAAAATGATCTGTTTACTCCCATGATATTCTCAATGCATTTTTTAGGGAATCTTGATATTCCTTATCAACACAACCAATTTTGCTCTTCACACTCATTTTGAATGTAGTATCTAGTTTATGAATTACTTCAGTACAAAGCTTCTACTACTCAGTTAAGTTTCTTGATAGATAAATTTGAAAGAAACCCTATCAACTCTGTTACTAAAGCAAAAAGGTGGAAAAAGTGGCAAGCAAATGCAAATGCAAAAGCTAATGTTCCTAATGAAAACATTTTACTAAGAAATTTAAAATGTTCAGCTAAAACCATCTAGACACTGTAAAATTATATCTTTCTGAAACTGAGAAGATATTTCTAGACATTTGGGAAATCAATTTTTTTCACCTTTTCCTTAGAAGAAAACAATTCCAAATATCTTCATGGAAAATTAATGGAGTGCATAGAAAATACAACAGTCACACAATATATAGTTTCCAATTTACATCAGCCATTATAAATTTGAATACAGGGATGACCTTTTATTTTTGCACTGTAGTCTAATGTCAATGAATTTCCATCCTGACAGCTTGAATTTCACAGTTTTTAGAGTTTTTTGCAATAGTATTATTGCCTAACAATTATTGTTTCTACATCTTCGGTGGCAATAGTAATAAATACATGAAAAACCCAAGATCAGTTTTATTACTGTATAGGCAAGAAAGAGGCACACAGACTACAGCATGAGAAAAATCCATTAATGCAATCAACCACAAAATCTTTCCAGAAGCCTCCATAACCAGAGAATACTCCCTTCATCCCTAATTAACTTTGTTCAATGCACTCCAACCAAGTGATGCAAAACTGAGACAAATTGTAAACCCCTGATGTTTTTAAGGGTGGCTCAGAAATTCTGAGAGGCACTGGCTTTTTATTTTCTTTTTCAGGACAGAAATGTCAACCTTTGTGAAAACTAAAAGTTGGATAGTTTGCTGCTTGCTGAAAACAAAGGACATCTGTGCCACAGCACAGTAGCATCAATTCTACATTTCCTCTCTAAGATAATGTCAACATGAAAATCAAGTAATCTATTCATTACCCTTTGGACCACTTGTGATAATTCAGTAGAATTAAAGTGAGGAGAGTATGGACTATAATCTTGCTCCTGTACAGCCGAGTTCTGAAATGCAAAATAAGGTCCCAAATCTCACTTAAGTTTTGTTTAAAAGCTACATCTTCTTACTGTAGGTTCTTTTGACTTTGCCTCTAGTCATTGCTCTTTAGCTCATGCCTGATGAAATAAACTTTCTGCTTCCCTGCTGTTGCAAAGTGCATGTGTGCACGCTTGTGATTTAAATACTTCTGGCCAGCTGCAGCCAAACTGCACAACGTGGATGCCTGCAGAGATCAGTACTGTGACAGAAGTGAACACTAAGGAGGAGACATCCTGATAGTGCCAGTAAGGCTGGAAGGCTGTAGTAAGCACCAGCTCCCCCAAACTGCCAAGGCCTAATCATCTACATCATAGGAAAAAGTTCTCTTGCAGTCTTAATGCTGACCAAGTATGGCATACAAACCTGCAAGAAACTCACTCCATCAGTTTCCAAAGCTGTTTTAACAGAATTGGTAGCACCTTAATAAGGCAATGAGCAAGCAAGACCTGTGGTCCTGCAATATCTCCCTAGAAGAGCCGTCTGCAACAAAGTCCAAATAAAGTCTAGATGCTTCAGGCCCATTCTTTGGTCAGCACTGTGGTGCAGAAAACAAAGGTTTTCTCTCAGAAAATGGCAATACTATGAGATTTATTTTTTGTTTTCAGTAAAAAACAGTATGATGAACATCAGCACCCCAGAAGGCAAAAATAGTCAAGGCAGAGGAAAAAACAAAGCAATTAATTCCAATGCCATGCAACAACAATCCAATAATAACAACAGAAGTGCAGACTTATGAATGTATACATAACTTCTATTTTAAGAACAGGATAGTACAATTGAAACTAATGTTATTTAAATAATTTCAGATTTCTTTAGTTCTGTTCTGTGTGGAATTTATTTTTTATGCCTGTGTAGCCAAAAAAAATCCATCTATCCCTCCCAGATTCAGCCCAGGATTAACAGCAATTTACATTCTCTGCCCTACTGTCCTAAACATTTAAATCCAAAATTTGGCAACACATTTAAATCTAAAATGATTCCATGACAATCAGTTTAAGTGATTTGTGTACTTATGGAGTCTGCACATAGCAAGACACAGAGAGAGAAGTAGAAGAAAAGAAGGAAAGAAGCAGGTCCAGACCCGACACAGGGACCCTGAGTCTATTCACCACAAAACTAAAGGACAGATACAATTCTCCTCACTTTACTCACATAAGAAAATTAAGCTCTCTTGCACACACTTTCACATATGTTCTCATTTCTTACTGCACTCAGATACTCTTTCTGAGTGTGTGTGTGCCTCTTAGTCACATGCAAAAGCCCCCCTTGTAGCATGTCATAAAAACAACCATAGGTTTCTGCTGCAGCACCACAACTTAAACCTTTAGAAACTAGCACATTGTAGCTCTGAGCTGTAAGTAGACCATGATGTCACCTTCTTAGAAGAGATATAAGGGTGAAGTTGACTGCTTAATTGTAGAATTAGTTATTCAAAAAGTTTTAAATTGCCTTTTGCATTACATAGAAAGTAAAAAGGACTTCAGAGACAAAATATCAAGATACACTAATCAATTTGTCCTTCAAAAAATTTTGATACTGTATCTCTTGAAATCTCATAGTTAATAATTACTGACAAATACTAATTAAGAAATGTTTGAACTCATTTCCTAGACTCACTTTCCCATGCCAGCTCCCAGTTATTTGAAACCCTTAAACTCTGAGTTAATTTTATCATTACAAAAAGTAGAAATGTAAATGAGTGACCAATTGATATGATCATTAATACAGTACATTTCATCTCACTATCTGCATTTTCAGTAGTCTAACTGTTTGTAAACAAAGCCCATGTATTGCTCATTCAAAGTTTAACAAACTCTGTTGAGAAGTTCATCTGGGGTGAGATAGCCTTTAAAAATCTAATTAACAGTATTTTTTTTCTCTTTCAACTTAGATTACCTACTTCACATGCAGCTAGCTGACTTGCGGATAAAAATAAATTAACCTATTTGTTCTGCTTGTTGTGAATGTAATCCCATCCAATAAATCTGTCTGAGGCAGAGCCTATTTTCAGTGTACCCATTTTCTTTTCTTCAAGGTATTTTCTTTCTCCTTGAATGCGTGGAGGTCTCTTAGTGCATATAGCCAGTTTATGGGAACAAAGAAGCACAGACTCCAACAGAGATGCAGTTCTAGTATCTCTTTAAAGATTTCTGAATAACTGCATGTGTCAATATTATTGTGCCTCCATGTCCACCGACAACTGAAAAAAAAGTGAAAAAAGTGAAAAAGCAAGTAGAGACAACCTCTCAAGACTGTGTAAGTCCAGATAAGAGTTACAACTAGCAAAGAAGGAATTCACATGAAACATGTTACATTGTATTTAATTTTGTTTCCTGTATGAGAAACTACTATTCTCAGACTGAAAAACATAAAGTCTGCACAACTGGTCCACAAAATAAAATTTCATTCTGTTATGTCATCCGAACTTTTTGTAGAACTTAATATGTCCTGGAAATTCCCATTTTTGATATTTTAATAAGTTCAGACCAAATTTATCCAAACTGCAACATACAGTGCAAGTCTACCGTACAATTAAAATTACAATTGCAGCAGAGGTAGCCTATCTAGACAATGAATCAATGAACTTTTTTGTGGGCATAATCTAGGCCATGACCAAATTGATATGTCAATATTCTACAATATATTGTTACTGCACAGAATGTATTCTACCTTTGCAAGCAGCACAGTTTGAGTGTATTTATAGAACATAAATGGTTGGTTTGGGGAATCTAACATCTGTATATATATTTTGGGGAAGTTTTACTTTGGAGTAGGAGTAATCTGATGACATGGACTAAATACACTCATAGGTAAAGTACATCTGAAGTGCTGGAGCAAACCTCCTAGTCAGTTTCCATCAAAAAGGAACACAGTTCAAATGTTTCAAGATGTGAACTGACGCATAGGTAAGTGAGGACACTCACTAATGTAGAGGCACCTTATGACGTATTTTAGGTTTTAAATTACTTTTCTATTGATTTTTTAAGGGTGTTGTTCTATCTCAGTCCTAAAAGAGGTTTTGCAGCATCACGTGTAGCATATAGACTGTTTTCTTCATCTGCAAGTGTCTTCCAAATCATCAGACTGGAAAAAAAACCTCATCACAGTTTTGGACATAAATGAAGTAAATAGTGTATTATCACAAGTCAACTTGCAAACACATGATAACATTTATCTATAGATTCACCTTAGACTCTTCTTTCTTGAGTTTGCAAACAAAAGTGTGGGGAAATACTAATGAACAAGGCATTGGAGTTATGCTTTCCCACATGTCACCAGCTCCACCACCAATAAACTGTCTTCATTAAAAGTTAATAGAGTCATGAAGGAGTTTTGTTGCTATTCTGTTTGCCCCTCTTGGCAATTAGTCAGTGGAGGACATTTAAGTAACCCACGAAGCAAGAAATGTTTTTATGATATTAAATTTTAAGGTGGGAACAAGAATATAGGTAGATGTAAATTATTCTCTGAAGAAACAGAACTGTGATCTTTTGGAAGGGGAACATAGCAGGAAGGTACAAGGCAAGACAGACAATGTTGTTTTTTAAAATATCTTTATATTCAGTTCTCTGTTGCCCACGATTCTTTCCTGTTAAAGAGGAATTTACACAAACACATTTACTGTATGTATAACATATATCTGTCTGTATTTTACAGCTGCACTCAGCTCTTAATGTTAAAACTTCCTCAGTTAAAATCGTCTGTGCACACCTGTGTGCCTGAGGGAAGCTACCTCTGTTGGCTGCAAGAACAACATGATTAAAGGAAATTTGACTTCTGTGTTTGAAATTCCATTCACAGGTAGCAAAAATTACATACCCCATCTGAGTATTAGACCACTATTTTATTTCAGTCTCCTTTAACTTGAGTATTTCTCCATTTAATAAATATAGAAATATATTATAAAATTACAAATATGTATGTATATATATATACACACTGGTGGAAGAATAAACAATTTGAAGTGAAAATGTTCTCCTTAAAGTTAATGAAAGTTCTGATGTTGATATAAGGAGCTACAGGTTTCGTTGCCATATTCAAGCCCAAACACAAAATATGTGTGGCAACTTACTTAAATTCTAGGCCATCTATGCTTTGAAAGAAACTAATGTTTTTCAGGTTTGTCTCCTTGCTCTTTGTGGGATTTTACAAAGACCTGCTATGTAGCAGGCTGTTGCCTGCTCTCACAACTGCATGTTTGTGTAACAAGCTTTTGGTAGGGAGGGTTTTCAGTCAGATCAGCTCCCTGAAATAGTTCTTAATTTTGGCACATCATCCCAGCGTAAGCATAAGCAGGACAGGAGTTCATCAGCCTTATTTTTTGACTGGTCTGAGTTGTTGTGAATCCCAGCCGGAGCTGATATATTAAAAGATAACTCTCAGCATTTTCCAAGGAAGATCCTGCTCTCCCTTCTGTGGTTCTTGTTTCTATCACAGTGTCTCTCTACATGAATTTATGCAGCTGCTTCATGAATTAGGTTGGTGAACTGAGGCAGCAGAAAAACAACCAGAAGAAATAAAGGAGCAGGATGATTCTTTAACTTCATCCACTGTTCAGTCAGGCTTGTGAGAGACATTAAGCTCATTGAAATAGGCCTTTACTTATAACAGAAAACAATTTTCATCAAATGAGAATAAAATAAAGCTTAAAACTGGAGAGTTCTTTTCCTTATAAGAAATAATATGTAAGTATTTTAAAAGAATACTATAATAACAAGAAACTCAAAGATATCTGGGACAAATCACTGTAAATTTGAGGGGGTTTATTTTTTCCTAAAAGAAAAAAGATCCTTTTAAAGATGATCCTATTACATACAAGAAAAAAGAAAACTTTGGTGTCCAAAGAAAACAAAAGCATCTGGTATCTAATAAGAATTACAGTCTTACAGGTTTTTGTTTTTAAACCTAAGTACATATTCAGTCAGGACTTGTTACATTTGAAGTGTTTTTATATGTAACTAAGAAGGTGTGGATTCTATGGTTTTGTGGTAAGGTTTAAATACAAGCATTACCCTTTGAAGAAATTCAATACAGTCATAGGAAATACCATTCCCTTTATTTGACTGCATATATTTTATACAGGATTTTTTTCAATTAATACATTACCTCCAGTTAGTTCACTATGTATTATATTTCTACTATCCCAAAGCAGAAACAGAATAATGTACCCAGGGAATTGAACAGAACATCTTAGTTATGTTGAGTATTTTCACATGTACCAAAGTGTACAGTTATTAAAGGAGAGAAGGTCACCTTTTTGAAACCCTAGGACAATCCTTGACATGGAGAAATTCAGAAGGGAACATAGTGGTTTTCTGAAGATAATAAGAAACAATTTAAAATGCTAAATAAAATGATAGTGTTTGGCTGGGAAAAAAAATATAAAGGAGACATTTTAAAAGTTAAAGAGTTACAGATTTAAGTTCCTTGTGAACACAAGTTCAGGGAAAGTAAAAACTGTCATTTGCCTGTGTATAACAGTTCATAGCAGATGAAAGAAGGGTTGATTTGTATTCAGCACTTCCTCGCCTTTTCACTTTGTTCAAAGCAAAACACCCACTAATAAATAACCCCTTAAAATAGGTACCAGCCACTCATATTGTTGAAGCACTTGACCCTAAGTTTGATAACCTAAAAGTAATTTTCTCTCTTCTCTGCTGGAAATGTGGTTGGATTCATTGTCTGAGTGCTCACAAAGTATGAACATAGGTGTTGGAAGAGCACATGACTTGCAGTCAAACACTCTTGAATTAACACTTTCATTATCTATGGTGTTTTGTTTTGTTTTGGTTTTTTTCACTTATTTGCTATTATAGAAATAGTTCTAGCTGTCTTTATCATAACAAGGCTTACATTTTCCTCTAAGGGCTTTTCTCTGCACTGTGCTCCTTCCATAATCTGCAGCTGTGATCATTGTCACCAAAACCAGCAGAATACAGATCAACAAATATATTTTCTTAATGCTCTAAGTAGAAGTACTCATGACAAATTATATAATTTATTGACATAACACGAAAAATGCAAATTATGATGCAATATCCATTTAAACTTTTTCCCAAATAAAAAAGGGATTTTTTTATTTGCTGAATGAAAGGGTCATTACAAAGATATATTTCAATTACATAGTGACAAACTCAGCTCCTAGATCATTTCACTCATATCCATATATAATTTCTAACTACATCAATTCTTCTAAATGTTTTACGAATGCTAACTGTCTTTAAATTTTCACCACTTGGAAATATATTTCATTTCATATCACTACTTGGAAATATGGAGGTGTGACAAATTATCACATTACTGGGTTTACTTAAAATGGAGGTCAGCTCATGATACAGTCACCAAACCAGCCACAATTAACTCCCAGTACAGGTGGTCCCTAATACGTACCAAATACCTATCTTGATGAGTCTTTTGAGTACAATTATCAAAATAGACAGGCTTTTTTAGCTACCAGCTTTAAAGATATTTGCCAAAGTTGTAGCATGTGTTAAACACAATATTAATATTCATTACTGTGTTGTCATTCATAACACTGTAATAAACTAACAACGGTATCTCAAATAACTAAAAATGATCATAAATTAAACAAACATGACACACCATATCCTAATGTAAATATGGTATGTTTGTTTCTCAGACTGACTTTTTGCTGTGGTAAACATCTGAATTTCAAGCCACCCAAGCTGCTCTTGTTTACCTGGATATACCAGAACTAGAGACACTGAGATTTGTAATATCTTTGCAGGAAAAAAACATATTTAGCAAAGCAAACATAGACATAATTTACACAAAATACCAAACAAGTGAAAATTTGACCAAGCTAGTGAGAAAAGGAAAACTCATTTCTCGGGACATATTTCTAGATCCAAGTTCTATATAGAAACTTCGGTGAGAAATATCTCTCTTGATAAGACATCAATACCTTATTTCCATTGTCAGCTCCCAGCGGAGTGCTTTTCTAATTGCAATATAGATGTAGACCTCCATGAGATGAATTAAATATTCCTATTATTTCAAGTCAATTAGGTCCCACTGGGTGTCTCCTAGAATTAAATCCATATACACTTTTAGGATTGCTTTATTATTTTCTTTTATTAAATTACTTAAGTGGTTAGTGAGGGGGTTTGATATTTAACATTTTGTCTGTCCAGTTCAATGACAACTTTACAGACTTCAAATTCTGCAAATACAATACATATTGCTAACAATGAAGTACAGTGCAATAATGCCTTGACTTCTTGAATATCTAAATATTAATAATAATAAATGTGGAGGCAATTGTTTTTTTCCTAATACAATGGCTCCTTTTTAATTTAATATCTTAATTGTTTCAATATCTTCCCAAAAACACTATGCAAGTTTGTGTCACAACTGTAAATTACAAAAATTGTGTTCATAAGGAAAGCCAGCAGTTATCTGTTTGCCTAGGAGAGTGAGCTTTGCTAACTTTGTCTTTCCTTCTAAAAATGCTTATTCCAAAGCATATATAAACAACTGAAGAGAAACTATACTGATTTAAAATACTGGCAGGTTGGTCAGTTTGGAATATGAGACCTGAAGAGTTATCAATAGCTGACAGATTTTGAAGTATATTCTGAGGCACTTCAACATGGAATTATCCATTCAACCATATGTGTTATATTAGAACAGTAAGTGCTATTTCCCTTCCTGAACATTTCAGAGAAAATAGTCTCCTTTTTTTTTTAATTTTTCATATTTCCACTTTCTTTACTGACAGAGACACATGCTTGTTGGATACAAATTTAGTCAATTATTTATGCAAATGTTTATTTACAGGAATGTGAGCATTATGACATCCATAAAGGATATCTAGATATTTAAGCTAAACAAATTATATTTTTTCTTTGTTGCATTCATGATACATAGTTAAAGTGAAAAATTAATGAATACAGGAATCTGATGTCTCCCAAGCTTGAAAAGGGAATTTAGACTTAAAGCAATTCAGAAAAAACCCACAAGTATTAGAACTAGTAGATTTCAATTAAATTATTAAAGATCACCAAACAGTTTAGACATTTTCTAATACATAATTTTTATTTAGTGATTGGAGTCTAGCTTGTTTTTCGTTTTGTTTAAGAGAGCAGTAAATTTAGGCCTAATCATTTGCAAATACTGTGTGATATTTTTCTACTTTTAAAATTTTTTTTGATATAGTAAAGCACTGAATTTTCTGTTTCTTTAAGTCAGATGCTGATATTAATGCTAATACTCTGCCTTAATTAAAACATTGGTAAATTGGAAGTTTAAAAAGAGATTTAAATCTACAAATAAACACCAAATTGTTTAGAGACAAATTATCTTCCTTTCCCTTCCTCAGGGAGGTTGCTGTGTTGGTTTTATTTTATTTCCAAGGAAATTTATGGCATTTGTGGCAGTAAAATAAAAAATAAGGCAGACTCCATGCTTGTAAAATCTAAAATTTTCAAGGAACTTATTTTACAGTCTAAAATTCTCCCATAAATTATAGCATTTTTTTATCTAAAAGTATACCATATTTACTATTGAATTGGAAGATAAATATTAACATCACAAAAAATGAGCAAGTGAGCACAGATTAGTATGCTGAACCAAAATTCTGAAGTGGATTAAAAGTGTGTTGTTTTAATGTCAGTGCTAATTGACATTTAATTTGTCCATTAATAACGTTGCTAAATCTCTGCTTCCTCATTAAATGGCAAAGCATTCTAAAGGTAAAGAGAGGAAAGATTAAAAAAAAACCAAAACCTAATCTTTGAACAGCCTAGAAAAGCATAAAGTCATTATATATGATATGAAATATGATTATATGTGTTATGTATCATGGTTTTAACTTTTGAAATGAGTGTGAGTTTTCTGTTTTCTTTAATAGTGATGGGATCAGTCCAAAGGTATTAAAATGCAAGTAACATTACAAGTTATTTGTTCACTAGCCAGGAAATACACGATGTAGGGTTGAAAGCACAACCTTAGCTCTTCCCCATGGGTGGTGTGCAATATGGCAACATGTCATTCCAAGATCACATAAAGTATTAAAATATAAATGTGCAGAATCACTATCACATCAACAAAAGAGAAAACAACTGGCAGTCATGTGGATATCCTTCAGCCATCACCAGCAGGTACAGGGGAGAAAATTCCTGAGTGTACAACAGAGGCACAGCTGGGTTGTAGTTCTTCATTTCTTGGATAAGCTGCTTTGTATCCCAAAGCAGCATATTAAGGCACTACCTATAATTTGTGTAAGCCTCAACTCAAAACTTTAGAGAATTTTTTCTCATTTCAGCCCTTGCTGATCAGGAGAAATGTGATGCTTCCAAATCCAAAATGTGATATTAACTAAAAGATCTTTGATATGAAACAGAGAAAAAATACTTCATGTAATTTCACATATTACCTTACATGTTTCTTTTGTTCCTTTTTGCATAATATGCAAAATATATATTCATGTAAAATCAGCTTTATGACTCACTGTTAAAACATCATTGACGGACATCTGTAAAATGATATATGCCTTTCTGTAAAAAAAAAAGTCTATTCTACTGCATAAAATTTATACTTCATTTAAAAGTAAGTTTCACTGTACAATTCTGGCTGTAAAACACATTCTCCATCAGATTAGTGAAAGGCATGGTTTGGCCTATCATCCTTTGGTTACAGTAGATTTGCTGATGTCATATCAAAAGACTTATTTGCAATCCCATTTTCCAGTTTTAATTGCTTATGGAGACTAGAGAAGAATGATACAATGATATATTTGATATAAATTCAGTCCTTTCAGTATTAATCCAGCCATTTCTTTTGGTACTTTATGCTCTATATAAAAAATGCAAAATTATGTTGCACTGGCTGTTATCTGTATTCAAAATGGAAAGTTAATGGAAATAATTCTGCAGTTTTAAGTATAGTCTCTGGAAAAATCTAAATTAAGCATCTTTTTTTTTTTTTTCTCTCGACACACGGTAGCAGCAGATTCAAATTAGAAGATTCAGATCTTTTTACAACATTTTTTCATATGTGACAATTTCTTCTTCACTCTCAGCAAAATTAACTGAAGCCATTACGTCTTTTCTAAACAGTAGACTACTGAAAACCATATGATCCAAGATTTATCTCTACATGCTAGTTCTGTGTTAAAATTTTCCCTTTATTTTCAGCTAGCAAGTGGCTAGGGGAGTAAACATACAAAACAGAAATTCTGGTGAGAGCACAGGAGACCTAATTACCCAGCCATGACATCATTGCAGGCTAGATCCAAAGCCAGTCATCTTCTTTACCTTAAAAAACAAACAACCAAGCCAGTATCAATTGTGTGGCTGAGGTTTATTAAGCACAGCAACAGTTTATCAATAAAGGCCCAAAAATTACAATTTTACTGTGAAAAAATAAATACCAAGCATGTGTCTTACATATTACTGATCTTTCCTGCTCTTTCCTTTTGCACTCCTTGTGCGCATCAGTGGGTAGCATGATCAGCCACCCGAGTTCAACAGATGTTCCCACTGTACTTCAGGGACATAGCAATTTTGTCAGGTTTACAGGTGTTCTTTACATCACTGCAGAGATATAACACTGAGCACAGTTTTGCAGTTGAATCTGCTGCCGTCTCCACAGAGAGGCAGACAGATGACCATTCCTCTTGCTGTCAGGGTTTAGTCTTTCTTGGGAAGACTTCTGGGCAAACAGCCCAGAACAGCACCAAGCCAGGGATGAGCTACTTGGTACTAAGGAAACAGAAAAAGCCATGTCACCTATGACACTCCACATGGAACGCTGAAGCCTGACCTGTCATTACTGTATGCTGACACCATATGGTGAGTACTACACCTGACAAGTCATCTACTACCATGATGTAGGTGGTGGTGTCCTTGCTTAGTGCAGGTGTTACATACTTGTGCACAAAGCACCACTGCAAAACAAAGGAGAAAGGCAACTTAATCTAAGGAGTAGGAGAAATCTTTGGGGGTTTCCTTCTGTAGTAGTGCAAAATGGCTATTGGCTTCAGGCTTAATGAACTTAATTCTAGCTTAGTTCTGTTAATGAACACATTCTACTTTGATTTGGTACAGAGCAGTTTTTCTTTATGTACAGCACAACACTTCTTTTTACAGTTTTCCTTTGTAAAATCCTTGTAGCTTAGAATATATGGAAGTTCTGCTACAGTAATGTGGTGAAAACAGTATTTTCAATTTCCTAATACTAAAAAAAAATTTTAAAAAATATATCATTGTCTAAGAAGACACTCCACCTACTTATTTCAATGCTTATGTTAAGTATTATTGTATCAGAAAACTTTTACTGAGCTCCACTAGAAGTCTAGAGAGGATTAAGGGCAATTTTTAAAGGAACAATTCAAATTTTATCTAGGCATCAGTGGCAATTTTAAAAATTCTACCCTTGAGTTAGATCTCATCATAACAGAAAAATTACAAATGAAAAAAATAATCTTCTCTCAATGCTGACATTTATTGAGTTCTATTGGTTTTACAAAATCTCACTAAATACCTGCATTCTCTTTCAACAGCCTTTCTCAGCATTAATTAGTAATCTACAATGATAATTAATATCTGTTATGTAGGGATTTCTGTCTTCTCTGAAGTCATCTCTAAAATTATTAAGAAGTTAAAATAAAAAATAAAAAAAAGAAAGCTTGTCTTCAAAATGCTCAGAATTAAATCTTTGTAACAGTAGGAATATTGTTCTTAAGGCAGCCTTTTCACTGAAAGTAGATCTGTATTAGAGAAGGCAAGATATTAAGCAAGGTTTGAAATGTAGAACTGTTCTGTAAGACTATGCTGCTCCAAGTCAGTAATAAGAATTCTGCCCAGCAGGCAGCACATGCTTTGGCATGACTTCGGTCGCAGCAGAAATTTGTCTTGGACAAATAGTCGTATCAGAGGAAAAGTGATTTTCTGTCTAATGTTACAAATGGACTGGAAGATAAGGCTTTCTCCATAAAGGAACTCAAAGACTCAGATAAATGTTCTTTTTTAATAACACCACTGGAATCTTATGGCATAGGTAGAACAGTTCTCCTAGCATCACACAAGGGACAGATTTCTGGTTGTTGCACAAAATAAACTATTAAACTTTTAGCTTACAATTTATATAGTGGACTCATGAACAACAAAAAACCCCAAATAAACAAACAAAAAAAAACCCCAAACAGTTCAACACATAACTACATAACTACATGCTGGATGGGACAACAGAAATAAAGGAAGTGTTCAGAATACATATTTGAGAAGTGTCCTTTCCCATGCATGCCAGCACATACTCTTGGATTTTCTTTGGTTTTCCTGTATAGGCTCATAGCCTTACATGCTGTTACTCTCATAAAGTTTACATGGCTCTTTGTGTGTGTGCTGCAAACATCACCTGTTCTTTCTTTCCCTAAGTCTGTAGCAATAGCTGATCAGTAATCTTCTATATTATTTTTCCCCTTTACTTCAGTCCTGTACTTTGAAAGATATTGTCTATTCTGTTTTACCTCTGTAATTTTCAACAAAAGTTTGGTTTACACATAAATACCTGTGACTCCCTTACTCTGCATCTTCTTTTGTTAAATATGAGCTCATAAAATCAACTGACATTTAAGGAATGAACCTGCTGTAGTTCAGTGTAGTGCTGGCCTATGCAATAAATATGATCTGTCTCAAAGTAAGCAAGAAAAAAAAGCGAGGCTGAATTAATCTACATATTTGCTGACTTGTCTGAGACTACTGTAGTGCAATGAACTAGACTTTAGAAGAACATAATTTTCATTTGATTATTCCAGGCATATTCTACCAGAACAACCATCTTTCAATTTGATGCCAGATGGTTGTTTGTACTCTGCTTTTCTCCCATAGTATGAGGCACTGTTGAGGCTGAATATTAATGCCTCTCACATGACTGTAGGAGATCAGTATATTCTCACCTCTGTTGTTGCTGCCTAAAATCACTTCCAGCCAGCATTAAGAAGAGGACTGAAACCCCTTTCAGGAATGCCTGCCTGCCTGCCTGAAACTTCCTACCTACCAAAACTCTCTTACCTGTGGACAAAAATGACAGCAATCAGTACAATGCCAAGGGACAATCTCTTCTCAAACAAAAAAAAAAAAAAAAAAAAAAAAGCCAATTACTATAAGCATTTGGTAAAAAGGGAAGGTTGATACATGTGAGACAGCAAATCATCAGATTTCACTTTTATTCTGCACAAGACAGAGACAGACTGGGGCAGAAATTTCCAAACAATCTCAAACAAGCTGAAGCTGAAGTCATGAAAGACACTGAAGCCTTCTCAACTTCTGTGCAGATATAGCCAGAGAAAGGAACCCTCTCCTTCTGTCCCACTGTCCCTGTCTTCCTCATGTCATATTTCAACAGTTTGTGTCATATTTCTGGTAGAAATATAATCCTTTAATCTAGCTATACTTGCATCTTAAAGGGGAGAGGTTCTGTTCCTTCCTCCTCTGCTAGCTGGCAAAACTCCTTTCTTCTTTAAAGTCTGCTGCACTGGATCTCATATATTGGTGTTCCTGGACCCATATTTTAAATTACAAGGAGTGAAAATCTCTGTTGAATCTATTACACTATCCCATCTGAAACAGCCTGATAAACAGCTGATCTTGTGTGTATTACTGAATATCTCATGAGAGTCATTTACAATTCCTCAGAGGAAACTGAGGTGAAGTAGTCCCTGCCTGTTTTTCCTCTCAGCAAGCATATCATGCAATGTCTCAAGCATATTAGCAGCAGTAATGTTTGCCTTCTACCCCTTGCAGCCAGCTGGAATAAACATGAACACTTACGCTCTCACAGCTAAGGGTTTCATCTCCCCTGAAGTGTCAGCAGGGCATGTGTTTGACTGACAGAATGAGAATGACCGAGCAGTGAAGTCTCCTGGCCATTAAATCTAGGTCTATGGAATGATTTGTAATATGAGAAGTGATAACTATGCAGTCTACATCGATTGATTTCCTTTCTGCTATCTTCACCAAAATCCATTTAAGAAAATAACAGAACCAAAATGTTTCTTTTGCATTATGTCATGTTTTTGTATGTACTTCATCTTGTGTCATATCAGTGCTGTTTAGTATTGCTAGTCTTACACAACATACTACACAGCTTTTCTTGAGAGGCACTTCCTGATTTTTTTTTAATTATTCTGTATGGTCTGCCTTCCAATTTATACCAGAATATATCAAATATCAGTTTTACTTTAATGTCTTAACTTTAATATATATATTTTTAACAATCTCAGAAGCTTTTATCTGTTCTGTTTCTGGCAGTCAATACTAGTATAGCAGAAAACAGACTTTAAAAGTAAAGGTGGAGAACACGATACATTTTTTTGGATAATGTAAAGGCTGTTAACTACTGTGCCACTGTTTTCCATAACCAAATATTTGCCTGTAGCCAATGGACTGTATTCAATGCAACATTAACTTCATTTCATATGTCTGAGGTGAATTCATTGATTATACTTTATTTTACGTTTTATTTTAGAAAGAAATTTGTGGATATCCAGTCAAAACTACAATTTCTCTATCTTTTCTTTCCTTTTCCTTTCCTTTTCCTTTCCTTTCCTTTTCCTTTCCTTTTCCTTTCCTTCTTCTTTCCTCTTTCCTTTCCCTTTCCTTTCCTTTCCTCTTTCCTTTCCCTTTCTCCTTTCCTTTCCTTTCCTTTCCTTTCCTTTCCTTTCCTTTCCTTTCCTTTCCTTTCCTTTCCTTTCCTTTCCTTTTCTTTCCTTTCCTTTCCTTTCCTTTCCTTTCCTTTCCTTTCCTTTCCTTTCCTTTCCTTTCCTTTCCTTTCCTTTCCTTTCCTTTCCTTTCCTTTCCTTTCCTTTCCTTTCCTTTCCTATATAAGAACCAAACCTATTCTTACATAGGACTAAATGGAAAATCCTGTTCGCTAAACCAATACAGGCAGAATTTTCAATTTCTGTCATTATCCCATCAGAAGTCACCCGAAATAGGGATGAATGCAAGGAAATTTAGATGCATCCATTTCCATTACTTTTAGTACTGACTTATGATTTCAAATGAGTAACATCTATAATGAGTAACATCATCATCATATATATTTCCTCTTAATTTCATTGCTTACCTAATGTGTGCTGTTTTGTGCCCCAGGACAGTCTTGTTTTGTTAAGCCAATATGTGCCAATTAGTGAAGGACCATTTCCTTCTGCAACTGTTAATGAGAACAACAAACAGTTAACTCCTGTATTGCCTAGAGGAGTAATTATGGTTCTGCTAAATACAGAACAGTTTATACTCTGCTTTGTATACAAGTTCAATAAATATTTTTATTAATAATAGGGGATTTTTATGGATTAAAGATGAAAAATCATACCCTGACATGATTTAATTTTTTGTCACTTAGCACAGTGTTTTTTTCTGAATCAGCTACTCATGTTAAAGACCATTTGCAGTGATATATATATGAACTTTTATTAGGCTGAATTTTAACAGCTAATTATATAATTAGGTATTAAGCACTTGTGCTGTGTTGAGTCATTTCTTTTCAACAAGCAGGTTGGTCATCCTGGCCCTTTCAGAGAGACAATCTTTTCCCTCTGAAAAAAAGCCATTTTGAGTAGGTTATATAAATCCTTTCCCAAAATGTAACTATTTGAGCTGATGTTCTCTGTGGTGGCTGTCTGTCTCAAGCCATTGACTTCAAGGAAAACACAGTCAGAATGGTCATTAAAAAAAATAGGCTATGAAAATTACATTTTAATAATGTTAAATCTCAAACTTGACATTTTGAAAAAGTGTATTTTTAATGTTTCACTATTTAACCATTTAAAAGGAGGGTTGTAACTTCTTACCTGAGAACTGCTGTTAAATAGTCCAGCTTAATGTTCCTCTGAAAAATCAATCTGCTTTTCTGACTGAGTTGCAAACTGTTAAGAAGACAGTTTGCACATATTCAGATTGTAGTAGTCTAATTCTCTGTACGCTAAGTATCCTTACACTCTGTGGCAGTTTGCAGCGTGCATACTGTCCTCACTGAAAGTTTGATCAGGAATAGAAGTGGCTCTTAGTGTTATTCTTAAAGATTGAGCACACTTGCTGCAGATAAAGACCTGTCCAGAGAAATTACACCTCAAATTTGGAGTGAGAGGGGGAACTAACAGAAGCAAAGATGACAGATGTTGAGATATCTACTGAGATAACTGAGCTAAAGTTTTCTGTTGAACAAAAAAGGTATGCTAAACACCAATGAGAATGAAGATTTTTACTATTACTGTGTTTTCAGATAAATACAGAAAAACGTATATTTCAAAAACTATTTTAAAGTGTAAGATTTAATGGTGCAGAATATTATTTATATTATCAGTAATCTTTTTCAGATACTATTAATTACTGCATAGACCTTGTGCAACATGTGCAGATCTCTTTAAGAATTTAATTTGATTTAATGTAGAAAACAGTTCTTGTAGGAAAGGCTTCCTTCTTCAGCATAGAACTGACGAGGACCAGCTACGTCCATCAAATATTTCCTGGGGGTTCCTTAGCATTTAAATGCAAAGATTCTGTCTTAGGAAAGTGAAAGAGGCTGACAAAACCTGAAAATTACTGAAATAATGGCATAAAGGCTGGCACAAAGCAGAAACTACAATGTTTCTACCAAATAAACAAACGGGATAATTTCATAGGTTTGTGGGTAGACACTATAAAGAACTTCCAGGGGGAAAAGAAATTAATTTGAAAAGCTGGTAGGTCCTGCTGATTTCTGACTGAAAACAGGTTTCTTTCCACTTTCAACTCATAACTGATACAGTTCTGCATCTCAGAGCTGTTTTTCCCAATGTTAAGCTATTCATACTCATTCAAATAATGAATATCCTCATTTCTAAGCAGCACTCAGTCAGAGACATTCCTTTAGATCTTACTATTTTACTAGGGGTTGCATTTGGTTTCCTGGAGTGCTAGATGGATTGATCCCTACTAGAATTAGTGCCTTTGGTCTGGGTACCATCTAGACATAGAAATAGTTTGGTTTTAAGAACTCCTAAAATTAAATGATCACAGATAAAGTTGAACAATATTTCATAGCCATTGCCAAGGATAGAAATCAAGTAATTTTGTTATTTAAGTCATGGTCTGGATCATGTTACTATACAATGACCTTAATCAATAAAATCCAAACTAGGGCCAAAAGTTATATGAAGTTTTTATTTTGAAATGGTAAAGTCCTCATTCATTCATTCAGGGTTTCTTTTTTAAAATATCCTATGGATGCTGAATAGTTTGTGCCAATGAAGTTTTGGTGTTATTTTACTCTAAAAACATAAACTAGAGACTGATCTGTGCTGAAAAAGCCCAAGTTGTGAAAGCATCTCTAATGTATATCCACCTGGATCTAGGCATGCTTGCGTGCATTCATAGTGTCAGGTCGCTAGATCTGTCCTATTTTATCACAGTTCTATTTTACAGGAACCATACTAATGAAAATATCTTCTAAGGAATGACCAATTCTATGTGGGTCTTATGGAAATATACCACACTCGGAAGGTAACCTGGGCAATGTTTTCTGTTGCAAAACACCTGGGTTGAGAGTCACAAGTAAACTTTAAATCTAATGGACTCTTTACCCTGAAAAATCAAATAAATTCTTTAACTGTAAAACCAATCAACCAACATAAAAACAAGAAACAACAACAAAAAACCCAAACAAACAAACAAAAAAACCAAACAGAAACTCTTCAGGGACAAACACAGAAACAAAACCCAAATCCATTCTTATACATTGAGATAATGGATCAACAACAGCAAAAATCATTTCTGACATTTTTTTTTTTTTTAGAACAACGTAGATGCACTTGAAAGACATCAAAACCAAACCGTTCCTCATATAGTAGAGGATGCCTTTATGTCCACTTAATAATATACTTCACTGAGCTTATAAATTGTTATGAAATTGTTGAAAATTTGCATTCCAGAAACCCTGATGCCATGAAGGAAACTCCTGCCATCCTATTTCCCACTGAGACCAGAGGCCAAATGCAAGAGTTCACATGGGAAAGTTTTCATTTGTTTTCTTTCCATTAGATTTCAGAAGTTTCCAGCTTGTACTTTTCCAAGTATATGAAAGAAATCCAAATTGAGGACAGCTTGTGGTTTGCCCATCAGACAAAGGAACTGAGATGAGTATATGAAAAGGTCAAGATTTGCCAAAGTGTAATGACAGTGAAAGAGCCTTACAGCTTTATTCAGAATTTGAAAATACATTTGTCTGCTTTAGATGCAAAGAAAGGATTTAAAACAAGAAGCAAGACTTATACATGCAAATATGATTGACAAAGCAGGGATTAAGCTTGAAACAATAGCTGTGCTAAATTAATTCCCACTTGATTCCACTGATGTTTACCCAGGCACCAATAATGATACTTTAAATATCAGCCTTGTTAAAGATTTTGGTACACATCAAAACACGTGATGGAAATTTACAACAGAAAGAAATTACATAAGGGGAAAGTCGACATTCTCAAGTCTATAAAACTTTTGGCAAAGACCCACAGAATCATATCACCAACACAAGAGAAGAGAGCTGTTCCAGCAGTGGTTCATGGAAAGAAAAGCGCTCTACAGAGTCCATGGTTTTCAGGGCTGACTTGAGCAATTGTTTGAGTATTTAGGTGATTTCTCCTGCCATCATTTTGGATTACCAGAATGCATTTGGATTACCATAGCCCTGCTGTGGACTACACAGTACAGCTCTAGCACAAGAACTCTGCTTGAGAGTTTTAATATTTAACCAAAACCTTCCTATCTAACTCCTGAAAGAGAGAATAACTGAGAGCTTAATAGAAAAAAAAAAAAAAAGTCACAGTCAGTGATGAATTTCCCTGCTGCAAACACTAAAACCAATTTTTATATATTTCTATAAATGTCCCAACTTTCTGTAAATTTAAAATGTCAATATGATATAAAAAGCAAATAGTTTGAATCACTTGACATAAGAAAAAAACCTGTCATGACAATTTTTCATCTAGTAGTTAGTCTCTACACTGTTTCAGTACATCCTCTATGGGGAGAAATTTCTAGATTAAAACACCTCTAAAGTTTAAGAGGCGACATGATCTCAGGGTTACAATATGAAATGTAATAATGTAGCACACAGCAAAATGAATTAAAGATTCAGCCAGATGGCTACTCGTAACTAAGATTTCAGAAATAACTACAGATCTTCATTCTGCCATATGACTCCCTGTATTGTCACTAGAGGTTATATCCAGACCAAAAGACTTAGTGTTTTTCTTGAACTGCCTATGTACTCCAGCAACAGTAGGGCAAAATCTGTCCTCAGTTATACCACTGGAAAATCACTTATTTCAGTAACTTTGATGTATTGGAAGTTCCACTGACACAGCTGAGGGCAGCGTTTGGCCAGCAGCATCTGTTACCTATAGCTTTCCCTAAAGAATGGCTGAGAACTTCTACCAGTAATGTATAGTGAAGCAATTTTTTTTCCTCAAGTTGTTCCCTAAGAAAAGTGATTTGGGGGAAAAAAAAAATATCCAAATCAAATTGTCTTTTCAACTTAAGCTATTCCTTTTGAACAGATGGTAAGGAAGAAGTAAACTGAGAATTTTGGAGAAGATTAAAACTGGACTGTTTTTCCTCTTCACTCAGTCTTCCCATTCCCAGTTTTTCAATAAAGCACTTGAGCTTTAATGCTACCTAACTTGCTAAATGTTACTGTTTTATTAATAGTCATATCATAACCCTGTGCTGTGACAGTATTTTTAAACCAGTTTCCTAAACCCAAATGATAAAATAATGGTAATTAAGAAACAAGTTTATGCACTATTGTTAGCTCTCAGTCTGAAGATGTATTACAGTATTGCACCATTAAAATGCCTGCTGTCATGCTGAAATACATCATGAAAGTAGGTCAGGCATGTCTAGTTCTGAGATGGACATATTTCAGAATGTAAATTTACCACATTTAATACAGTTAAGGAACTTGTGGAGTGGGCAAAAAATAAAGCTTGTATACAAGAGTGATGCTTTGTTCCACCAAATAGAAAAAAGTGAGAAAATAAACCGTTTTTCTTTTTTTCTTTTTTTTTTTTTTTTCATAAAAGCAGGGAGAAAATGTTGACATCCATCAAAATCATTTGAATTTAGTCTGGGATTTTAAAAAGAACCTGATCTTCTTAAGCGCTCGCATCCTACTTAGGCAGTTTCAAAATCCTTCCCCCATGCACAGAGACACTGACAGATTGACAATGTAATGACTTGAAGCTTTTATTTCCAAAAAAAGAGCACCACAGGCAAGGGATGAGGCCAAGACTTTTCACTGTTTCTTTTCTGTGCCTCAACCCTCACCTGGAGGGAGCCACTCAATGATTAGCAGGACATTTTATCTTGCAAACCAGTGTGATTTAAAATTTTTTTATTAGCAAGAAAGTTAGTGAATATACAGAATTGTTTACAGTTTCTAAAATACAGTGGTTTATAGCAATCCTGAGAAGAAGACCACGGTATATAGAAGGGTTAGCAATCTACAAAACATTAAACCTGGGTAGGATGGGACCTGTGCTGTACAGTGTTGTGCTGCACCACACGTACAGCTTAGCTTTCAGGTCAGTGTGTGCTGCACAAATCTCTTGACTGCAGGCTAACCTCAACCTGCTCATTATAAAGGAGGGTTCTTCAGGCAACTCCTCTTTGGTTCCAGCAATTACAACTCCTGCATCACCATGCCTTTATCTGAAAGTGCAGAAAAAATTTTCATGTGATCATTCTCTCTGTTTGACTGTAAAAATGATGAATAGAATTATTTTCTTGTAAGAAAATCTAATAAAAGTTTGAATGACCAAAATGGGTCTACATTTGGAGCCTGCATGATATGCTGCAAACTGATTGGAGGCACATTTGGTACTGCACAACTCAGGGTTTCCAGCATCTGAAGAGACATAAGATTATTAGAAAGGTAATAAAACTGGTGAAAGAGAAGAAGTTTTATGAGAAGCAGCTGAAAGCACAATTACCTGAAACAAGGTTGTAGTGAAGTAGGGGTTGGAACCTTTCTCCCAGGTAGCAACTGATGAGATAAGAGGAAATGGACTCAAGTTGCACCAGGGAAGGTTTAGATTGAATATTAGAAAAAATTCTTCACTGAAAGGGTGGTCAAACATTGGAACAGGCTGCCCAGGAAAATGGAGTCATCATCATCATCATCATCCAAGGAAGTGTTCAAAGAAAGTCCAGATGTGGTGCTTAAGGACATGGTTTAGTGATGAAGATGTTAGTGTTAGGTTAATGGTTGGATTCAATAATCTGAGGGCTTTTCCAGCCTAAATGATTCAGAGACTCTATGATTAAATATACTATTCTCTCTTTCAGAGTTGTGTTAGCTCTAACAAATAGTACTTTAAATTATACTTTAATGATACAGACTTTATAGAATCTGATTTACTTTCTTATTTGACATCATAACTGACTAGCACCTCATGGTGCAAAACACTGTTCTTTTAGGTTTGAGATTTGGAGACACTGCTCAGCACTTATTTACAATTTCAGGTAGGACTACTATTATTCTCATTCAACATATATTGCTGTGGAACAAGTACGAAATTACTGTGCAGGGTGAAAGATGGAGTTCAAATTAAGGGATGCATCAAAACACTTTTGTTTTGACTTTTCTGCAACATCACATCATCTAAGCTATTATCTTAGATACATAATTCTTATAAGGCAAGCATGTGTCTTTCTTGGTAGTTCAAGAAATACAGAAGACAGCTTGATGATGGAAAAAGGGTGGAAGAAATAGATAAGGAATGTGCAACACAGAAATTGGTTACAGGTGAAGTTCTGCCTCAAGGTTTTTCAGTGGAATCGATATACAAATAGACAAAAAGGATACATTATCACCTGAAGTGGGGTCAAGAGTACTGCAAGCACTTTTAAGGCACTACTTTAAAGAATACAGGGACAGGTCAATCATCCCTCCCTACAAAAAGTCCAAAGAAATTTCAGTGTTTTCTTTAAAGGATATTGTACAGAGACAGGCTAATTTTTATAGTATAACACCTAAAAGAACAATGGGCTATGTATCCACACTTCCAGTAGAATCCAAACAAGAGAAGTAAGAGTTATCTGCTGAGAAAAATGAAAAACAAACAGGCAAATATATTTGCCAAGGTCTTCTGTAACCATACTATTATTCATCTAATGAGTAATGACTTTTCCTGCCTCAAAGTAGAACTATTCACATACAAAATACTAGGAAAAGGGAATCTTAAAAAGATACCTAAAGGGATCATTGCATCACAAAGCTGTAACTAAGGATGAGACCAGGTCAACAAAAACATCCTTCCCTGAGGCACAGATTTAATGAACAAGTCTCTTTCTGTACTATTTTCCCCAACATTTTGGTTTGGTCAGTTAAATTGTCGGGTCCCTGCATTCAGGGGAAAGAAAAAAAAAAACACACACCTGAAATACTCTGTCATTTCCAAGATTTCCTCCATATTTGACATCTTTATTTTTAGCCAAACACTACTGTGTTCTGCAACAT
>VXBX01002111.1:32262-99127 GCA_013400415.1 Scytalopus superciliaris | reverse complement strand
AAAAAAGAGAGAGAGAAAAATATAACATGTACTTTTAAACAAACAGGTAAAGCAAAAATAAGATGAAAGAACAGAAGCAAGTACAAATGAATTCTGAAAATTAGCATTTTTTGAGGAGCTTCAGGAAAAGGAGATAGAGCATCATTGCAGGGACTAAGCTGCATGTTTAGTCCCACATCCTGAGGAACAGAAAGCTCAAATTTTGTGCTTAACAGTGTAGTAAAAATGGGCCAAATATGGGAGATGATCCAACTGAAAAAGAAACCAATGTGAATAGGTCAGTTTTGCTGACTCCGTGGTCAAGACAGACAAGAAAAAAACATGACAAAAATTCAAAAATGCTACCTGAAATATTTCCCAAAGTCAGGGCAGATAGAAAACAGGCTATGTATCAGAGGAAAGGTAAGAGAAGAAAGAGTATTTGGGACAAGAGATAAGAATGACAGCATATATTATCACTTTGCAGTGTTCAAAAACACCCATCAAGCATGAAAAAATCTGGAAAGAAAACTACTATAGTGGGAAATGTTCTTTGAGGGGAATGATGGGCAGTGTTACCTTGGAGGCAGTATCAGTGTGAAGGAAAACAAATGGACTATTTTATTGAATTGAAGTTGGAAGCAGGAATAGAAGGCCATAAGTTGCCAGGATAGTGCTAGCTAAACTGAAAGAGAAGTAAGAGTGAACTAAATTAAAGAACATGCATTAACTATCCTCTTCAATGCGAACCGAGCATATGGGCATGTGAAAGGTGAAAACAGACATCTTTTAAGATTTTACCTGAGATAAGTGCCTATCTGAAGGGTATTCAGTGTGATCACCAGCTTTCTTTCATTGGAACTGTGCAAAAATATTATAACTGAGGGAGAGGAAAAAGAAGTCTTACATGGGAAAAGGAGTACTTAGTTTAGTGGATAATGTCAAGAATGAGTATAACTACTTCATACCTCAGGGAATGTCTCACTTGCCCTAGAAATATGACTGGATGAACACAAAGCAAGAAATCAAAATTAGGAGGTAAACACTCTTAATACAGAAAATAAAAGGAAAAAAACCAAAGGACACCAGAAGTCATTGTCCCTGTATTGACTTAAAGTACAATCATTATATAAGTGAATATTTTCCACTACCTACAAGAGTAAAAATTCCAAAAGAGTTGTTTGCTACTAAATGTTTTCCTGTACCCCTTACATCTGCAGTAGTCTGGCAGGTGTCTTTAAAAACCCATAGCAAACATATATGATGTATATTCAACACTGTCTTTCCAATATGTTTTCTCAGACGGTTGCTTGGTTTGTGTCCAGCAATGAGGCTGTTTTAGTAGAAAATACACATATTTTTGAAAGTCTAGAGTGTATGAACATCTGTTTAGATGACATTTTGACATGAAATAAGTGTAAAGGGGGAAAAGTATATGACCAGAAGCTTCAAACAGTTTTAGAAAGAACCCAAGCTGTCAGGATACAGTTAACTTAAACAAAAATCTATATTTATTCTATGTAAGTAACAGCTCTAAGAGCAATAATTACAGCAAGAGGCCTGTTAAACAATAAATAAGATTAAGGCTATCACAAATATCACTTGCTCAAAAGACAATAAGAGGAACAAAGATTTCCCAGGTGTTGTGAATCATGTATGGAAAACTATGTTTCATCTAAGCATGTCAGCTTACAGACAGAGGTACTGATATGCCACAATGACATAAAAGAAAAATTTTAAATGCACTTTTCTGAGAAATGTAGGTAATTAAATGAAAAGTTCCAGTCTTGAAAGACTAAGAGTAGTCTGCAAGTCAACTTGTTCCCACTTGTTCTAAAATTACTGATATAAATCTCCTACTGTAATATGATCCAAGCACTGCACATACACTAACAAACCTGAACAACAGTGTTCTCAAACAGACAAGAGAGAAGGCCACTCACTTTTACTCTATGCATGTAAGAAACCTAAACTGTGTGTGGGAAGAACTGCTAGACATATAAATACGAGTTCTTCTTACCCTCATACTGTGAAATTATAAAATAAGGTACATAAAATAAGAGCCTACTAAAAAATTTGTACACTTGTCTGTATTTAGTACTGTTAAATGACAAAAAGGTGGTACGAAGGCATGGGGTGTTACCTGCTGACATTTTGCTCAGCTTAAAGCAGGAAACAAGAACAGTAGGTGTTATTAATAAACTTAATTTTCATTTATTAATAAACGAAAAATAATAATACAAGCACAATTATTTTTTTTAAAGAACTTGCTTCATCTTAAGAGTGTTTTTCAACATATCTTCTAAACTGAGTGGATCACATGAACCTCTCTACCACCTTCAATCCCTTCTCTGTTCCTAATAGACTTTTGAAACAGAAAACCCTTTGGTTTAAGAAATTCTTTACTTTAAGGGTGGTGAGGCACTGGAACATGTTGTCAGAGTAATTGTGAATGCTCCAACCCTGACAGTGTTCAAGGCCAGGTTGCACGAGGCTTTGAACAATCTGGTCTAGTGGAAAATGTCCCTGCCCATGGCAGTGGGGTTGGAACTGGGTGATCTGTAAGGTGCCTTCCAACCCAAACGATTCTATGATTCTATGAACATTAATACTTATTTCAAATAAAATCTTTTTCTTACTCTTCTTTGCCTGTTTCCAGACTCAGTGTCTCACAGCCCTGGTCAATTTTCAGTCTGAGTTCATAGAAAGGTTTCCCCTCTCTCTTGTCTTCCAACATCCCTGCTGCTTTTTTTCATCACTGTCAAGTGATTGCTTCAGGGCCAGTCCAGTTTGCTTAGTGTGGACAGCAGCAGCCTCTCTCTTACACATGTATAAAATGATCAGACAAAAAGGAACAAAAGCAGAGGAAAAACTGAATGCAAGCCTAACACATAGAGATGTCTACATAGATTGGTGATCTGTGGGTCTTTGGCAGCCTGAATTCTCAGAAATCAACCCAAGTGCTTCAGTAAACATGGTTCTGTAATTAGAATAAATAAAGTCCTTTACTTACTTGCAGAAAGCAACAAGTTACACTTACTCACTCCTGAAGACAATGTTCTGTTTTCAAGTGTCTATGCTGGAGTTTTAAAAATTATGAGCCACAAATCAGACACATCTGGATAGATATGCATACCAAAGGGAATCTAAAGTGATAAAAAATATATACAACATTTGAGTATGATGTCTAACTTAAATCAAGAAAGTCTTGACAGATTCATATCTATTGAAGATATCTGAAATTACAGCCTTTGTCCACCCTGCACTGGCACACTATGTGTCTGTGAGATGAAACTAAAGAACCTTCTAAACCTGCCATTAATATGACCTTATAAAGTTTTATTTTACATAATAGAGTTTTATATTTATTGAAGATTACAGAGTTGTTTTCTTCTTACACAGATACATCAGTACCTTTTTTCAGAGGCTGACTTCTAAAACATGGTCCTACATGAAAGATAAAAGAACATATATAGTTTCCTGTAATTAAGCCACGAAGACTGTTTCTAAAACCATTCCCTCTCATGGAAATACTCTCATCCAAACAGACAAACACCAGTTTTTCAGAGTGCATGGTTTTCAGGGAAAACTGGATCACCCAGCATCTTATTATATCCCTGAAGAAGTTATGGGTAGGAGATAGTCACACAGCCAAAGGAGGAGCACAGATGACTCCAGTAGCAATCAAAGAAACTCCAGGGTGAGCAGAAAACAGAGTTTAAATTAATATATCTTAAACTCAGAAGGGATCATTATGTCATAGCATAACTTTTTCTACAATGCAGGTTGCAGAAACTTCTGCAATAACCTTAGTTCTGAACTTAAAACATCCATCTGCATTGCAGCGTGTCTTATTTACCCTTCCCCTCTCTCTCTCTCACGCACACACAAAACCCACACAAACCCCTTCACAGTTGTCCTCTGCTAAGTTCTTGATTTGGCAGCATAAACTGCACAGTTATCCAAACCAAAAGGTTTTTGTGGAATTGCAGCAGTTAAACATATTTAAAAGCATTTCCTGACTTCCTTGCCTTTCCCTGCCTGTCATCTAATTAACTGCTAGAGCTAGTTTTCTATTTCACTTCAGAGGAACTTAACAGATATGAGTAATCAAAAGATGATAAATAGCCATTAGTGTGACTCTTCCAGAGCTACTATAAACAGTTATGTCTGGATTTGTAATGATCACTTACTGCTAAGCCTTGAGGGGCAAAAAAGATCAATTTTTCTATTACATTTAAATACTCAGCATCCAGAAATAATTATTTCCAGATTTCTCTAGAAACAAAAGTAATGGAGAAGATACTGTGCTTGATATTGATTGAAAACGTTTAAATTTGCCAGTATAGTGAGGGGCAAGGGGTACCAGGCATTAAAAGAAAACAACAAACAAACAAGAAGGAGTGAGAGAAAGAGAATGAGACAAAGACTTTCCATTTTAAAATTTTAGAAGTGTACATGCTCTTTGGCATGCAAATAACTTCTCTGAGGAGATTAAGTGAGTGACTGGGTTTTTCCCTAGAATGAGTTCTTTGTAGCACAGACAAAACACCTCACCCTTAACAAAAATGACCCAGAATATCCAAAATATAGTTATTGGCATAAATCTCTAGTAAGCAGTCTGCTAGAAACCACTGGCTACATACACTGTAGGAAAATAAGTATTCTGAGCAGTTTCTGTCAACGTATTTCTTACACAACTTAATGTGCAAACATTGCTGGCCCATTACTGCTAAGAAATGAGAAATTTTAAGGACTATTTAACACTCTGCAAAGAGATCAGCTGAAAGTTATTCAGCACAGGTGTTCTTATAATTAGGTAACATTGGAAAAATACAGTGGTCAATGGTCCTTGTACTTTGCCCTTTTTCCTGTGTAGGGATGAATATTACCATTCATAATTACCAAAAATCTCTGTTCCAGTAGAAATAAACATTGAATGTAAAACAGTAACACTTTATTTTTATAACATTTAAAGCTAATAATTTTCATAATCAACTGTATATTATTTAATTCATACCTACATTTGCTAACCTTTACTGGAAACAGAAGTGCTAAGACACTGGGAAGGGCTTGTTGGTGTTTTCCCCATTTCATCCAAACAGAATGGATCCAGGAAACACAAGAAATTTTGTTATTTCATATTTGCTAGTTTAACCATGCTGTTCCAAAGAACACATGTTAGTCTCTGGGATATTAAAAGGGTTGTTAAAGATCCTTTAAAAAACCAAAATTAATCACACAATGATTCCATGCAAAAAACCCCTAGAATTTCTGCTTTTAATGAACCTTGAATGTTCAAGGTTTAATAAGTTATTTACTTATTAAACAGCTACGTAGACAGAGATGAAGCAATTTCTTTCTTGAATAGTTTATAATGTATGTGATGTCATTCTGGTAATAGGATCACTAGTAGTTTAATTTAATCAAGGAAGTAGCTACATTTTGGAAATTATTACAAAACTGTGAGGTTAAAGTATTTAGTCCTGCAAAGGTACAGCTATCATGAAAAAAATACACACTTAGAAGATAACATGTGAAAATGGATTCCACATGAAAGACTGTAAAAGGCTTGCGTCCTTTGGTTTGGAATTCAGCAGGAGAGATGGAAGGGAGGAATTTCATGAGTGGATGCATATTACACAGCTTTGATTGCAATTAAAGGAGCATATTACCTATAGCTGATGCATTTGTTAGTAAGTAAAAGCATTTTGCTCAGCATGTGAGAATAAAACCTTGATGTTGTAAACTTATAGAAATTTACCTCACATTCGTCATTTAAAAGTTTAACTTTCCCCAGTGGTTATTTTGTTTGGGGTTTTTAATTTGGAGGCTTTGTAGGTTTGTAGGTTTGGTTTGATTTATTTCTTTGTGGGTTTTTTCTGTGGGTTTTTTTGTTTGTTTGTGGCTTTGCTTGCGGGGTTTTTTTTGTTTTTTTAATATATAGAAAAAATCCCAAAGGAAATGGCAGTATATTTCACACCGATGTGAGAACACTTCAGAACTTTACTTAAGGAAAATAAAACAGATTCACACATGTCACTGATTTTTGTTGTTCTTTCATGAAGTGCAACAGATTTCAACAAAGTTTGCCTGCAGTTACAGTATAATATACGAATCCCCAGAAACCAGTGGAGTTTCTACTGTGTGAAGACAGGATGTGAAAGATGATGCAGACATATAATTTGCAATTAGATGAATATCCACACATGTGAAATTCATGAAATTCTTTTTACAAGTCTGAAAACAGTATGTAAACAAAGTATATATCAAGGGGAGAAAGTCATAAAGGATAAATTCGTTTTGGTTAAACACCAAGAGATAAATCATCTTGCTGAAGGATAAACATGATTACAGAACCCACAGGCAGTGAGTTTTGTAAACTTTCTGGACTAAACCCATTTAACTTACTGCCATATTTTTGTGAAATTTAACTAAGCAGTTAGATATCAAGATCAAAGTAGCTTTCATTATTTATTATTCCCAAGTACCTCACTTCATAAAAGTCTCACAGAGGTTGAGAGGGAGGTACAACTTTTTGTTTGTTTGTTTGTTTGTTTGTTTGTTTTTAATACAGATTCTATTCTTACAGAATGAAACATTTTATCTGCTTCGAACACAAACATATTACTGAAAATTCAAAACTTTAGGATGGAGAGATGAAAAAGGAAAACTCAGGGTAAATTTTTAAAACCAGCCCAAAGTGGTATTAGATCTTAAAAAAAAAAAAAAAAAGAAAAACAGTTAAACATTTGTGTATCATTTTGAAGCACAGTTAATGACAATTCAGACACCCTTACATTATATTACCTTTGTATAGATTAATGCACTAACCAGTCATGTGATGTTGCATCAAATACTATTTTTTTTACAGGAAGTGTCCAGTTTCTGTGCAAATTGTGTAACAATAACATCATATTTGTGTGGCAGTAGACAGAAATTTAATGAAATTAGAAGGAAATTTAGGGTTTGCCATACAGACAATAAATCAGAGCTGTTCACAGGAAGAAAATATTTATTTCTCATCCTGGTTACATCAGCTGGTTTGCGAGATGGTGGAGTGGGACAACTAATTCTCCATCTTGCTTTCTCTATACTTCACCTTCACACCATAAGCAGTGCTTGTTGCCTCATGGGATTTTCTGAGTAGTGGAGTTCATACAGTTTAAAGGTCTCAGTTTCTTGATAATCACCTGTTCTTAGTTTTAGGAAGGAATTTAGCTTCCTGTCCCATACAAAATCCTTTATTTTCTTACTTAATTTGATATTACAAGTTTAAACTCTAGTCTTTATGCGTAATTAACATCTAAGTGCCTATTTGAACTTCTCTTTTGTTGTTAAACTTGGGATACACAGGCTTGACAGATTAAAGCAAAAATAATTTAGAAATGGACCCATTAAGGTGAGAAAAGAGAAGTAAGGTTTTAGCTTTTGAGAGCCGAGACATGCATCATGTACACTCTAACTCATGAGTGGGAAAAGAGATTAGTGTTGCAGAGGTGGATCCTTACTCCTCATCTCTTCAACAAATGTATGGACCTACAAACCCATTATAATTAACCCATCCACTTAAATCAAAACTGTTTCCACAGTCCTATAACAATAATAGACCTATAGTTGTGGCTTCTCTTATTTGGATGATGATGTGCTATGGGAGAGCTGAAGAGCATAAGAAAAGTTAAACTTGCTTAGTGACATCCCAAACAATACTAGACGGTACAACATGCTCCCTCTGTCATAAGATTGTCAAAATTATAAATTTCTGTGAAAGTTCCACCCAAAAAAAAAGAAAAAAAAAAAGAAAAAGAAAAAAAAGGAAAAATTAACAAAAGGAGCATAAGCATATCTCTCTGCAGAGTTTAGTCCTTTAGTGTGCAGAGCTAACATCACTTTGGCTGCACCAAAGATGTAGAACAGCACTGGTCCCAGTACTGATGCCTAACACCAGTCATCACTGGTGTCCACTTGCATATCAAGCCATTGATCACAGCTCTTTGAATGCAACCATTCAGCCAATTCCTTATCCACCAAGTGATTCATCCATCTTTGTTGGTGACATGGATGATGGGATTGAGCACAGTCCTCAGCAAGCTTGCCACTGATGATAAGCTGTGTGGTGTCGACAATGCACTGGAGGGAAGGGATGCCATCAGACAGGCTTGAGAGATGGACCCATGTGAGCCACATGAAGTTCAGCAAGGCCAAGTGCAAGGCTCTGCTCTTGGGCTGGGGCAATCCCAAGCACAAGTACAGGCTGAGCAGGGAATGGATTGAAAGCAATTCTAGCAAAAAGGAGTTGGGAGTCTTGGTTGACATGAAGCTCAATGTGATGCAGTAATGTACTCTTGCCGTGCTAAAAGACAACCATATCCTGGCTGCATCAAAAAACCTATGACCAGCAGGTCAAGGGAGGTGATTTTCTTCATCTACTACACTTTTATGAGAGCTTGCTGCGAGTACTACTTCCATCTCTGGGGCCCCCAGCATAGGAAGGATGGAACTGCTGGATCAAGTCCAGAGTAGGGCCACCAAGATGATCAGTGACCTGGAGCTGAGAGAGTTGGATTGTTCAGCCTGGAGAAGAGAAGGTTCCGGGAAGCCCTTATAGCAATCTTCAGTACCTAAAGGGTGCCAACAAGCACTTCTGACTATTACTGAAAGTTTTACATGGGGTAACCCTTTCAACTCTTCCAATTGGAAATAGAAGGAGGACAGCTATTATACAGACTGAATAGCTATGGGAAAAAAGCACAGAGAGAGGTGCAGTGTTTCTGTTTGGAGCTGAATGATGGTGTGCAAAGACTTTGAGGTCTTCATTGCATAGCTGTTGAGGACTAAGTTCCAGCTGTCAATTCTAATATGACAAAGACTGAAATTATGAATAATTTTCTATCCTAATTAATGAACAGAAAAAGAAGATAACACATTAACTGCATTCCCTGAGTGAAGAGAATCTGTAAAGGCAGTCTACAGATTTAAAAAAAAAAAAAAAGAAAGAAAGTAACAAGAACACCACTTACGTTCCTAAAAACTGCAGGCAATCAGAGTGAATTTTGACTACGACTTTATTAGCTATTGACTCTGCTTACTAGAGAAGAAAACAGAAGCAACCAGCAGCAGATGAGTTGAATGAAACAGAAACGAGAAAAATCACTGTTGGAATATATTGCAAATACATAATACCATTACTTGAAGACATACAAACAGACCTTTCATGTCCTGATTTAGCTTCTTTGTTACTGGACTATAAGTGGCTCCTAAAACATTTTACTTGGTCTACTAGTAAGACAGAGTCAGTCTTTTTCCCTCAGTTATGATGTCCATACTATTCCAGTGCAGATCATCCAAGGGCAGCTGAACAGGCCTACCTAGTGTAGTCAGCATTGTAGGCTGCCAATTCGACCAAATCATTTGAGTTTTCTTTCATAATCCTGCCAGTGACAAGGAGCAAGCACTGCTACTTCTAACAGTGACTCACTATATTTCTCTAACTTCTCCCTTTTTCATCTTGCCTTAAAATATCTGAGCTCATATTTGTCATTCCCATTATCGACTGTGCTGTAAGATGTTGTAGGCGTAATTTTTTTCTTCTTGACATCTCTTTCTTGATTGGCTGAAATGAATGTTTCATCTTTAACATAGAACTAGCCTTGGTTTTTATGTGGGATTTCATTTGTTTCCATTTTTTTCCTTATTTTCTTCTTCCTTTGAGTCTAGAAGGGCTCCAAATAGTGCCCACTTGGAATACATTAGATTCAGAATTTTTTTTCCTTACACTGAACCTGATTAAATTTAATGAAAACTTGATTTGAACATCCTCCAGCATTTTACCAGACAAATTCTGGAATGCAGATGAAACCCTAAACAAAGAGAATTCCATACCAAAAGTTATTCCACCTTGGAAAGCTATTCTAAAAAGCTTTTGTTCTTGGATTAGTTGCCCTGTACAAGGTGAGAGGAACTTTAAAATTATTTTGAGATCGTTGATCCCTGTTGACTATACTGTTGCAGTAGAGTTTCTCTTCCCTTCAACAAAGGCACATTTACTGCCTTAACTAATACATATATTGCATAGTATTGTACAATTGTACAATAACTGTGTGGTAACTTTTGCTGGCCACTCTATTGAACCTAAGATCACCAGATCTCCTAGTTTCATGAAATTAATAAATCTTTTAGGCATTTTTCCTTTGACCTTGCCTCTCCAAACAGAATTTTGGTAGGCAATCTATGCCCTGAGGTTTTGTTAACCTGATACTTAAATTTTATGATCCTTTAACAATTCTTAGTAAAAGAAGTGTGATGGGAGGAGTGGAAAGTGGATGCCAAAGTAGAAAGAGATTGTTCTGTTAATAGGGGAGTAAATGTACTTTGTGATAGATATACCATGAAAACTACCATATAGTGGGGAAAATAATCCATGTCCTTTCTGTGTCTACTGCTTTAATCCAGCCTGTTTTCATGGGCTTTCAGCCAGCATCCATGTTTTTAAAATTTATGGGGACATATATCAATGATTAACTGTACTCACATAATAGATTTTTTTTTTCTCTGCTGTTTATTGTAAAATTGCTCAGGTACAAGAACCAACAGTAATCAGCAAAACTGTTGGTGAATAGTGCAGTACAGAGGTACATTTGAAAATAAGAGTTTAAGAAGTCCCTTCTATTGAGACACTGCTGAAATTGCCAGACATACCAGAGGAAAGAACACATATTTTTACATTGAAGCTTTAAAGCAAAATATACTCAAAAAATTTAACTATTTAATTTCTAGTAGTAGCATAGTAACAATGCAATAAAGTCTAGTTCACACAGCACACTGTCTTTTTATGAATTCTGGAATTGTAAATTTCATCTACATAAATCAGTTGTGATGGTGTGTGTATTCATGGATGTTTAGCTTTTCTCCCTTAACCAAAAATTGATCATCTGAAAATAAAGAAACATGTGTGGAAAAAGTTCTAATACTTTCAATCAACTTCAAAAAATGTTTGAAAATTTCTTTAGTTCTCCTTTCACTGCTGTATTTTAACATTAGTTTTATAACCTTTGAGTTTCCTCTTATGTTAGTCTTTAGATTACCATCCAACTGCCACTTGCTATTCATGAAATGTTCCCATATTGCTTCTGAATAAAACAAATACTGGATATAGTGAGAAAGTAATCATTCCAGACTTCATTTATTAACACAAACAATATTTTAAAATATTCTTGAATGCAACCTGACTGATGGACTATTAACCTCAGAAGCTCTTTGGTTTTGATGATATGCAGAATATCAAATTTAAAAAAAATGTGACCTGTAAAGATAAAAAAAATTGTCTTGCCTTCCTGCTTCTGGTTTCTCTCTCATATGTAAACAAGTTCTGAAATGTTTTTGACGTCTTTTCCTTCTTGTTTTTGACCTTTAAAATACTATGAATATCAATGTGAGATTTGGCCTGCAGGATGACTTCTTTGAGATACGAAAGAACTGGAACGTGAGATGTCTTAGCTCATCTAAATTATGTTGAATCTTTCAACAAAAAGCAGTTTTGTCAATGTGTTCATCAAACTAGCTAGAGAAGTTAAATAAGTCCCACACAAAAACAAAAGAAATTGTTCAGTTTTAAGATTTGAAGACTTTCTTCTTTTAATACAGCAATGTTGTTTTCCCTGCAATTTCTTATTTGTGACACTATACACATTAAAAGGAATTTTTAGCTGAGGAACAGGGGGGAAATAAGCCTTTAGAAAGCATGGGAAATGCCTTTCACTCTCCATCCACTCAGTAAACCTTTCTGATCTTTAGGCAAACTTTTTGCTTTTTTATTTGTTAGTATTAACTAAGCGGTATCCTGCAACCTACTTACACAGAGGAAAAGTGAGAGGAGGAAAAGTTTCTCTCAAAAATTACTGAAATGATTCCCGTATTAACCACTGGAGAGTGATTATAAATTGAGTTTGTGTGTGAACTGATCAGCTTTCCGTATGTGTTGTTAATTATTAAAAACTAAATCTATACACCCTACATTTCACTGGCAGATGGATAAATAAGCTCCTTCTACCAATCAGATGGTTTTAAATATATTTTATAGAAGTAGCTTAATGTAACAGAATATTTACATTTGAAAGAGAAGCTTTCTAAATGTTTGGTTATAAAAGATAAATCCTTCCAGTTCATTAAGTATTTTAAAGAGCTATTGAAACATTACTCAGTTTTACTGTGGAGGAAGATACTTTTTCTGTTTCAGGTTTGAAAAATGCATAGTAATGTGCATTGCTTCTGACTGTTCAATGTTGATTTTTGAATCTCCTAATTATTGGGTTTTTTGACAGATTTCTCACGTATTTTGAGGAGAAGGGAAAGCTGTACTTCGACATTCAAGGGAAGAAAGTATTCCACGGGGTTTTTAGCTCAAACTAGAATTCCATTAGATACTAAAAGATAGAATGACATATTATTTTGATCTAAAAGACATAGCATTTATAAGATACAGCGATATGTAAATATCCACGCTTATGAGACTGATATAGTAAATTGAAAATGGTGCACACAAGTTCATTCAGTAAAATATCTAAATACTGTAAGTATTCTTGCAGCTCCTGTCTGCCTTTTCTATGCAACTGGGTTTTGGTATCCTGCAGAAAGCAAGGAAAGCTTTTCATGATGATTGAACAACCCTCATTCCCAGCCAGACCTGAGGCTCAGTCTGCTTCCCAGTCTCAGAAGGAGGGGAGGGCTGCCATTTCTCACTAGTAAGAGAGGCACATCTAGGTTAAGTTCAGGCTGAGGCTCTTTAAGCAAGGACACAGGAGACACCATCATTTAGCCACTAGTAAGTCAAAATGAAACAAAGGTCTTAATTGCAGTACAAACCAGTAGGCAATGAGAAGTCAGAGTCCATGTGAATTGAGAGAAGAAATAATGAGAAAATAAAAGCATAAGCCTAAGGTAAAGGTCTTGTTTACTTTTGTGCCACCTGCCTGAACCAACAGAGTGTTACATGCCTGCACTGATAATTGTTGGAGTAAGAAGATCACATACGTATTGGTTTTGTGATTGCAAGTCACAATTACTGATTCTAACCTATTTCCGTGCTCTGCTGCTTACAAAGACTTAGGTGTAGACAGACACAAGTGATGCAACTGTATAGCAGATACTGCCTGTTAAATTGCAATGTTGATGCAGTTCCTCTGTGTGAATTAACAAATGTGAGATTTTCATAATAAATTCTCTTTCAAACATGTCCATGAATTACTCTTCTTAATTCAGTGCAGATATGTTTAAAATTCTGTTTGAAATACAAACCAGTCCTAATTAGCTTTATTCACCTTATAACAGAGCCAGAAGTTTAAAGCAATTGAATGGAATAAAAGAGAGGGGTTGTTTAATTTATAATAGGTGCTATAAGGTAACCTGGACATGACTCAGGGTTCCTTTCTGGATCTGTGATTCATGGAGGGACCATGAGTGACTGCTATATTCAATAGCAGACTGGGGAACTGCTGCAATATCTGTATGTTTCATGGGGAATTCTTTGTGGGTGGGCAGATCAAATGTTTCACAGTTAAAGCTCAACACCTGTGAATATTGGGTATTTGGATGAATGTCAGCTTGAAGGGAGGAGGGGGGAAATGCCTTGACACAGTCATCAAAAGTGCTGCTAAGAAAATACTTTCTTCTGAAAGTGTTCTATGATTGAAGTTTACTCTGGAGTGGAGTCATGGAGTTCTCAGGTATGCTCATGGGAAGATCAAGAAACAGAAACAGCTAAAAGAATTATCTAGATATATTAGGACCATCTTGCACTGTGAGTGATGACATGCTCACATGTAGTAAGGTTATCGCTGCGACCTTTTAAAAATAGTAAGACTTCTAAAACTCTTTTATGCACCACTGAAAACAAAGTGTGTTTGTTTGGGTTTCTTTTTAAATATCTAAAATTCAATGAAATAATAGACAAAGGGAGCCAGTTTAATTGAATCCAGCTCCTTTTTGCTAATTCAGTGTCTTGTTCAGCACAGAAATGATAGTAAACGATATCTGTCCTTTTCATAATCATCTCATATACTCAGGAATGAAAATAAGAAAAAATGCAAGTGTCTGAAATTTTATATTCTCTTCTTTTAAACAATAATTAAATAGCACAGTCTTATATGAGCATAATATGTCTGATGTATTAAAGCCAACAGGAGTTCAAAATTCCCTGACAATTCTGATGCTATTTTTGAGAAAGGTGACATTACTGAGATGTGTGGTTTCACTGTCTGAACATCTTCTTAGAGCAATATAGTCTAAATGTTGGCAGCAAAGATAAATAACTTAGGCATGCTAGGGATTGCAATTTGTACTTATTACTCTTGGTTTCATGGACAGTTAGGTGCTACAAAAGTGCCTTTTATCTTTATGTCAATGATCCTAGCTGATTCTGTAAGTAACAATTCATATTTAGTGCAGGTTACTCTTGTGCAATTATTAATGGTCATTATTATAAAGAAGAATGAAGCTAAATAATATGAGCAAACTAGTAATAAATAGAAAGAGCTGATCTCATAAATGTGATTGAAGCTGGGGGTTTCATTCTTAGAAAATGAGATGCTTTAAAGAAACCAAAATGTCACCTAAAAAAATGCAAATTCTTTCTGTAAGTGATAAATGTCTAGTTCAATTTAAAAGAAAAGGACAAATTTTCAGCTTTTTTTTTTTTCAGTGTAAAGGCAAGGAAAGTTTTGTGACTTTTTCTAAAAGATCACATTCTCAGCTTGCAATCTTCCCCAGCCCCAGCTTTTATTTTTTTTCCTGTCATGACTTGGGTTTGTTTCGGGTTTTTTTGGTGTTGGTTGGTTGGGGTTTTTTTGTTGGTTGGGGTTTTTTGTCGGGATGGCTTTGGTTTGTGTTTTATTTGGTTTGTTTCAGTTTGTTTTCTTTGTTGTTGTTGGGTTTGGGTGTTTTTTTTGTTTTTGGGGTTTTTTTTTTGTTTGTTTGTGGGGTTTTTTGGGTTTTTTGTTTTTTTTTTGGTTTGGTGTGGGTTTTTTTGTTTTTTTTGTTTGTTTGTTTTTTTGTTTTTTTGGTTTTTTGTTTGGTGGTTTGTTTTTTTTTTGTTTGTTTTTTTTTTGTTGTTGTTGTTGCTGTTTTGTTTTGTTTTTAATGATACTTTAGGAGGATTGTATTTCTGAAGTAAGTTTTAATCCAGGAAAACGTTTCTGAAATTTGAGATGAAAATCTGGAAAAAGGAGAGATGATATAACTGAGTCAAGACGTGTTTTGGAGTTTTTTTCCTCATCCTCTAACATGCTGAGTAGAGACTGTGTTCTGGTTTCTGCCATGATCCATCCAGGGCCAAGCAGCAGAATTGTGATTCCCACACCTCTGCTGAACATATAAAACTGGTCTTGAACCAAATCTGCCTGTTTCTGTCCTTTAAAACTTTATATTACCTTTTTACACACTTTTACCATTTAGCCTCATGAAAGAGGGAAGTATTTTGAAATATCAGTGGTGCAGAGCAGGGAAAACATAGTCCCTGCTCATCTCTGGTTCTAAACCTACGTGTGGTTGGAAGGTCAGAACAACACTGCTGTCCCTTTCCATCCTAAAGGGTTTGTGACTTTTTAAGCTTTTAAACGTTTTTAAGCTTTTTCTGCATTTGAGGTTTTTCCAAGTATTAAATTTAAAATTTCAGAAGTTTTCCACTTCTGTCCCTGAGCAAACATGAGCCATATATATATATATATATATATGTTAAATTGAAGCAGTTGTAAACGTCATTTCACAAGGTATGGTTCTCTTCAGGCTTAGCAATATAAATGTTGTGTATGCTGAGGAATGAATCTGGGCAAGTGTCTGCTCAACAAAACTAGATTGAGTAGAGACAGAACTTTCAAGCACTGGTGCCTGAGGATCCCTCTCACTTTTAGCTAATCTAAAGCTTGCCATAGTGAAAGGCCAGTGTGATGGGTTGGATAAACCCCCAAAACTTAGATTAAGGCCTTAGTTTAGTTAGGCCTGAAACCAAATTTAGTAGGCCCCAGTCTTTTGGGCCATGGGGCACTCCGTAGATTCAGAGGGGCAAGTGTCACCTGACTTAAGCAACCAAAGAGGTATTTCATATCATCTGACGTCAAGTTGAGTATAAATCTAGTGGGGGAGGTATCCTCGCTCTCTTGCCCTCCCTCTCTCCGTGCGGTGCGGTGCTGAGGACTCCCTGTTGCTGCTCCCAGAGCGACAGGCCTGGCCGCTCCCCTGCCGAGATGCCCACAGCAGTTCTGGTCTCTGGGAAGTAAATACTTTTGTTTGATATTACTTTGCTGGGTGCTCTTTCAGTGAAACGTGCTTAGTTTTGTTTTGGGTGGTGAAATCTGTGTGTTATTGGGGTAGATAGCTCTGGATGAAGTTATTGTTGTTTTTTTCTTATATTTGTACGTATATGTATTGTAACTTTCCTGTAAATATATGTATATAGTTCTTTCCAGTTTCAGTTTTTTTTTCCTTCCCTCCTTTCACTGGGACTGCGCAGGTCTTGGGGAGGTTTGGCATTTTGCCAAGGTCGAACCCACGACAGCCAGTTTTACACTTTCGTATGCCACAAGGAAACAATGAGATTAAAGTATTAATACATGAAAATAGCTAACTTGTCTTGTAAACTGTTCCATCAGGGACCACACAGTCAAATACTCAAAGAGTTTGTTTATTTAATATTTGGTCGTTAATCTTATTCCCATACATTCATAGAATGGGTAATTTAAAAATCATACTCCATCCCAGTGAATTTCTGTGTTACTCTCCAGTAGATAGTACCCAGAGCATCTAATTTGGTCCTCATTTACAGCTGTATTTTATGACTGCTTTACACTGACAAAAAATAATAACTGATATCCATACCAATTTTTTAAAATGTTATCTAAACTGTCATGTAAATATTTTGTTAAGTGATATCACTGGCCCTAGACAAACAAAACGGCAACACCCATGTACTATTTGTTTGTTCTCACATTTACTACAACCAGAAGCACCTGAAGCATTAAGGTATCTAAGTCCATTTGGAAGCTGATGTACTCTACTGGCCTTCTTCAGTCCCCCCATTCTATGTGTGTCAGCTGTGTGGGGGAATAACTAAGGAACATCTAAAAGGTAGGGAGCACATACAGATATGGGATGGAGAAAAAAATAAATGTAGACAGGAGAAAAATGAAAGCACCACAAGATTTTGTTACTTTAGTGCACAGTCATAATATAAAAAACATACAAAGAATTATGTTATTGTAAAGTTATTTCTTTCATTGTATGATACTAACTAGTCTTACTGTCCTCAAGTTATATTTCTCAAACTCAAATTTAAACACCAGTTGTGTGTTTGGAGAAAATAAATACAAACAGCTTGAGGCAGAAAATATTTATTAATAGTAGGTTTTACATTTGGTTTTCTCTTTTTTCAGCATAATGACAATTTGGTTTTACTGTTTGGATATATTTTAAAGCTACCAAGCGATCCTTATTTCATACAAAATTTGTTTTTCAAGACATATCTAGTCTCCAATAAAGTGTCTAGAAATCTATGTGTCCAGAAGCATACTACCTCAGAAGAAATACTGGTTTTATGTTTTTGTGTTTTCATACAAATGTTCTCATGGTACCATTTAATAGGTGTGTGTGCAGAGGGGAGGATTCCCTTTTTGTCTTTCTATTTTCATTTGTTTTAAAATTGTCACCATGGAATATCTGTAGGTATTAAAAAAGCTCAAACTTATTTAGCATGGCACAGGTCAGAACTGCTGCAGGGTTTCACCTTGGAATTGCAGCTAAGCCACATACATGTACCATCGTAAGCTGTGCAGGCATCCTTGACTTTACAGGATGTGCTTGTGCAGCACTTGCTGAAAACTTGTAAGCTTAGCTTCTCATACCCTTATCCAAACTCTTCACTACCACAGAGATAGGTGACACCATTGAATCAAAGAGAAATGTACTTAAGTGTAATGGAGTGGAAATTCACTCCAGCAGGTTTAAGCCCAAGTGTCAGATTGTCTGAAGATGTACTTCAGGACTCAGGTCCGTTAAGTGTTTGTCTGGTGACAATGTTGCTAAGGATACAGCCATCCTCTCTGCTTACTGCCTCAGTCACTGAATATTTGTCTTTTTCTTTCATAAGGTTTCTATAGAGGCTTTTAACTGCTTAACAAGACCTGAGAGTTGACAGTCATAATTAAGTTACAGGTTTTGCATGTTATTACAGTGAAACTTAGCCCTCCTTAGGTAAGGGAGTGAGGTCCAAGTGATTTTTAGCATCTGATTCAATAGAGCTGCTACTTTTTTCTTTTTTTGGTTGTCATTACACATGTTAAATCAATATTTCAACTTGGTTAACATTCATCCTGCGGATGTCTTGAGACTGTCAGAACTACAGAAATCACTGGCACCTATCACAGTAATATGTTAAGGTGAGTTGTAAACACTTGCTAAAAATTGGTTTGCATCCCCAATTTAATCTCATAAAAAATTCCATTTCATACTAAACTGAGTGACACATTGAGAAAAAAACACCATTTCATTTATCTTGTACACATTGATGTAGGATGCAACTTTACATTCTAGTCTATTTAGGATGAGATAACAATCCATCCCAGACACACAGTCCAAAATGATCTGCAGTTTTGGCTGTAAATTTATAAATGACAGTTCTCTGAATTAGACTTGAAAGGAAAAGCTGAGCAGAGGGCTTTAGAAGTTGCATGCAAAATTTAGGACAATTTGTACGGGAAAGAGCCTGCCTGCTTATGTTATAACTGCATAAATCCCAGAGATGTCTAGGATCAAAATGAATGAAAACTATCCTGCCACCTTCTCACTTTTCAATCTCTTTTTTGTCCCTGGTGATTTATTGCTGCCCCACACTGAGTAGAGTATCCATCTATTTCTAATAATCAGAACTTGCTTAGATAAAAATATTTTTGGAAGCTGTTGTAAACAGCTGCTGGGAAAATACCTTTATAAAACTCAGAGGTAAGTTTGAAATGTATGAGCCTGAACTTTTCTGTCCAAATATTTTCTTATCCCACACTTAAGTTACTGACTATATCCTTGATCATGAGAAAACATTTAACATTGCTTATCTTGTGTATAAATGCATGTAGGACACATCTGACTCCAGACTTTTTAGTTTCAACAGGTTTACTAAAATACATGAATGTTTGTGGTCCTGAGACACTTGCCACTAGATTTGACAGACTAAATGATGAGACTGGATTCCATTTTAGTTCTTGAAAAGGAATGTGCTCTACTGAGCTTAAATCTTTCAGTTTGCTATTTTATGTTCTATTCAGTCTAACCTTTCTCTATTGAAGTACAATCAGTTTTATTAGATTTGGCCTTCATCATTATATATTTTAATCCTCAGTTTTCCTGTTCTGTCTTTAGCTAAAAGCTTGCATACATTTTTGATAGAAAGCCTTGGATTTCCCTGGCTGAATCTCTTCTACTCCAATTTGTTGCCCTCATCTCCACTGTTTCTAGGTTGCAGCTGCATTTATTCCTTGTTCCAGATATTTTCCTAGTTAGAACTAGTTTCTCATCAGAAACAAAGTCTTAGTTTGTACAGTCTGTGTCACCAGTCTTAGTCAGATCCTTCTTTTGAGACACCATCCTTCCATGTCTCGGATTTCCAGAGTTTTCTCAGAGCCTTTTGCTCTCCTCCAAAATTGCAGTTCTTCTCCCCTCCCCTCTCTACTTCTATTCTTTCTGTTTATAGCTCACTCCACTACCCTGTTGGAACCCAAGACTTATTTCATATTTTATACATTACTACCAAACAGTTTCTCACAAAATGAGCAAGAAAAATAAGAATACAAAATAAGCAATTTCTTCGGCTCATATTTGGTCGAATAACATTAGTCAAAAGTAAAAAAAAAATTTTTTTTCCTATGTTGGGACTATAAAATGCATATTACAGCCAGACACTTTGGTGACTTCAGTTGGAGTCATACCCTAAACCTAAAACAACCAAAAAAACCCAAACACACACATTAAAAAATCCCAAACGGACTGTAAAATCCAAGAAATATTTCCAAGTGTCATATTTGTCTCACTCCTCAAAGTTTTTGAGGACTTTGACTTAATCCATGCTACACCTAAAACTATCTACTGTTTTTGCCTACAGTGCTTCCAGATAGAAAGTTATATGTATTCTTCTGTGTTTTAAAAAAAAAAAAAAAAAAATCACATTTCTTTTACCATAACTCTATACCTTTAAGATCAAAGGCTTATTCTAGCTAAAAAATTAACTTACAGATGGGAATGTTTCTTATAAACACATATTGTGGTTTGTAAAAATAAAGGTAAAAATTCTCAAAAAACCCTGGGTTTTAGGAGCTGTGACTGATTTGATATTGGGAAGCATGTCCTCATGTGTCTATTCCTGAAGCTGAACTAAAGGAATGGTCAAGTTACAGTTATGCTAAAATGCCATTTAAAGGTATAAACCTTTCAATAGGATTATGCAGTGTGCTCCCTTTGCCAGCATTTAGACTTTGATTTACAAACATAATACCCTTCACTCAAAGGAAGCAGGCATAAATGATCTTCTGTATATACTTAATCTGCTTACTGTTATCAGACATGCAAGTGTATCGGCAGTAAACACATCTATTTTAAATATTCCCTTGAGAAAGATCCTCTGGTGCAATTTCAGAAAAAAGACTCTTCCCTTTTTTCTTTGCTGATCTTTTTCTTGTGTCATATCACTTCTGAGAGTGGAACCTATGAATTTCCCAACAATTTAAGTGCTGCACTGTAACTAGAGAAAAATCTGTAGTATCAGCCAAAGGGTTCTTATCATGACCAACATGTTTGAAAATATAAAATCCCCTGTTACCTTCTAAAAATAGTTTGGTCTACTAAAGCAGCCGCTGTGATTGCTGTGAGCTATTCTATTGTTTGTTTTTTATTGAGAGATATCTTTTGTTACAGTGAGATCATAGCAGATTTGCAATGCATGTTGATTCAACTTTTTAAGAGTATTAGAAGGAGGCCACACACAGTAATTAAATTATCATTGGATATTCTTAAGCTATTTAAGTAGCCTATTTTAACATCTACATGAGCACATAACAGTTTCCCTCTTTATTGCTTCATATTTTCAGACACTTTCCTTTCCTTTCCTTGTTCATAAATGCATAAGGGCCATATCCAGTACTTAGAATAGTGAAACTGGTGTGCTACCTAATGCCAAAAAAATGTAGCAATTGGCATGGAGAGGAAAAAAGAAAAATATTACACTGTCAGTCTCCCATCAGATCCAACAAGCATTTTCCTTCAGCATTAACTCCTCACTAAAGCTATAATAGAGAAATTTGAGTTAAGTACATTGGAGGACGTGTTGGAAGAATGGTTTTTTCCAATGTCAGCTTGCATGGTCAAAAAAAGCATGTCTCACTGTATAAAATATTTCAAATCTTAAAAAGAGTTTGTTTTGACAAACCCCAAATTTGGATGGTTTCTTTCCAGATCCATTGTTTTTTGAATCAGAAAATGTCTTGCCTTTTTTTCAAAAAATTGACATCGCTTAAACTAGATAATCTTCAGACCAGCAGTTCCACTTGATCTGTACTTTCATCTTAGTCTTCTTCCTTCCCAGTTATGTTCTCCTCGTTTAGTAACCCATGTGTTGCTGCAGTTTTGATGAACAGTGTTTCAAACCCAAACTCATCTTTTTTTATCATCTTTACTGACATATTCACTTTTACATTCCCCTCTCAAGAAATGTTCATTCTTTTCTTTCAGTTGCAAAAATACCTTTTATTTGCTGTTTCAATTGTGCTGTTAGGAAGCTGTTTGCAGAAAAGGAAGGATGGCTTCAATGGGAATAAGAAAGATCTGAAACAGGAACTCAGACTGTATATTATTATATAAAACAAACAGGCACACCATGAATTATGGAGTTTTACAATTCTGTCTTGGGATTCTAATGACAACGTAAACCACTTGAGCTTCACTTGTGTGGTTTATGATGTCAGCGGAACTCTTCAGTGCAACTCTAATCTCATAATTCCCAATTGCCCACTCTACAAAATGTGTCTAGACAGAAGAATCAGAAAAGGAGATGATACTTCATTTTGTTATTTATCTTAGGAGTATGAAATCCACTGCACTATAATAGTGAATTTCTTCTTTAAGTATGTAATCCTCAGAAAAAGAAAAAAATGTGGGTTTTCTACTCATCTTAAAACTAAATTTGCTTTGAAGATGCACAGCAACAAAAAAATATATTCTTATTTTTGAAATAGCAAAATAAAAGTGGCATTGATGTTTTAAAAAAATATCCTGAGCAGAGAGGTCTAAATACTTAGCAAGACACATTGATTTGAATGTCATAAGTTTGAATCCTGATCTTATTACTTGGTTTCCTAATGTAGCACATGTCAAAGAGGATTTTGTTCTCAAGAGATGGTTGATGTTTTTTGTCATCAGGGGAAGTTGTTCTGCCTGAGAGAATGGGTAATTTGCTATATCAAAAGCAGAATGGTTTTGATACAAGGCTCACCATAACTAGTGGACTCACACTGACTTCAACACAAAAAGAGAGGTTGGCACATGCCTCAATGATTTCTTTCACAGGCAGCATAGTGAATATGAGAGGAAATATAATGATTCACCTTTTTTAATATATTTTAATATATTATATTATATTTTTATATTATATTATATTTTAATATATTTTTGTTCCAGTGTGACCATTACTTAGACTCACCTTCCCATTTCTAGGGGGTAACATTTTATTTTTTTTTACAGTTTGTGAGACTTATGAACTACATCTATTTTATGAAAATCCAAACTGTCATTCTTTGAGATTACCTGCATGAACAACACAATTTTTATCAGTTTGGTGAAGTATAAGGGGATTTTGTCTACTGTAAAATGTCACTGAATCCACAGGAATCTCAAAGCAAGCGGGGTGTACACCCACAGTTCTGCACTCTCTTTCATAAGAAGCAAGTTCTATTGCCTACTGCTCTTTACCTAACTGGGCACTATTAAATATCTCATGGGGTCATTTGCTAGACTCTGCTTTTCGACCTGGCTAATGGGGATATGGTCTCTCCTCATTAATCATCACTAATCAGCTTTTTCCCATTCCACAGATATCTGTTGCTAAATCTCTAGACAGGAACTACCAGCTGGCAAATCGTGGGCAGTCTGAATTTAAGCAGATTTAGTAGGGTTTCAGTGAATGTTTATAGGGCTTAAGCTAATTGGAAATAAGATTTACGGTGCTTCTTTTAACCAATGCCATTCTATACTTAGAATGGGGAATTACTTAAAACAGTAATCTCATTTGCTCACAAGTATAACTTCCTTGAGTACAGAAAAAACAGTGCCAGTTTTAAGGAAACACACCAGATTTAGTTTTAAGTTTTACATTGTGTGATGAATTAATTGAAAGGTCATTATTGGTAGTTATATCAGATATAGACAAACAGCAGTCACACTGGACACATCAGGTGCAACTAGAATTAAATGATACTTCTTGCAAAAGAAAGTCTATAGTCTTCAAACAAAAAGTACTGATTCTTGGAGTTGTTAATTTCTAAGGAAATGCAGTGCTTTAAATGCTTCAAAATAAGGCTTACTTATGTTTAGGTCAGCCACTTGGCAATAACTTAAAAAAAACCCCATTGTCTATGTTAATTAAATAAAGACAGAAGAGGAAAGAAAAATATTCCTAGAAAATTAATTCCCAAATCTCCAATCATTTATTTTGTATCCTGTCTTACAGACTTTTCCATAAACTTCTGCATCATTTAGTAGGCTAGAGAGAACAAATCTCTGTATAAGTGTAAAGTCCTTCTTTCCTGGGAAAAGAAATGGATTTTCATCCTGCTTATTAATTTAGTTCATTGATAATTTAAAACAGATCTCCATTTCTTCATATTCAGGCCTAAACAGGTGTATAATGTCACTGTTGTATTCCAGCTGTTTTGTTGAGTTTTCATTGTTTTAAATTGTTTTGAACACTTTTTATGTACCCCTTACTCTTCTCACATATCCCTCACTAGGTTGTATGTGATTTAGTGTGCTAAACAATTTCTTTATAGTATTTTTGAGCTGTTGTTCAGTAGAAGGTAAATAAATAAGGCAGGGTCTATTTACTGCACGAAAGTCCCTTAGGAGCACAGCTGAAAATGGCTTCTTTAAAGGTGACAGAGCAGTTTTTCAGGGTTCTGCTAAAATGACCAACTAGCATGAAAATAAGTTAAAACTTATTTTATTTTGATGATGATAATTTTAACAATGTAATTTCAGATTGAAATGTTTGCTGTTGCTTACAGTTAGGTATGAATTCACTGCACAATAAAAAAAGAGATATCACCTGCAAATAGCTGTCACCAATTAGCCTTGCAGTCACATCAGGATTGATACAAATCATGTCTCAATCATGATACTACTATTTCTTAAGATCCTCAGTCATTTTAACTTGTGATCGGGAATCAAATTTTGTGCTGATCAGGAGAGAGAAGGAAACATTCCTTCCCCCTTGACTTGGTGTGTAATCCAAAAAAAACATTTGCCAGATGGATTATTGTTCTATCTCTTACTTTTATATATCTTAAGTCTTCCTGCCACAGTTTTATCATTTTCTGGTCCAGCCACTTAGGACTCAGCTTAACCAGGTACTATGTATCTTACACCATTCTCGTGAGTCTGAAACCCAAGAGGCAGCCAAAAGCAATGCCCTAAGCAGCCTGATGTTCATACACATATAACAGATCTCAGAGCAGCTAACGAGATTCTGTACTAGACTGATTTCCTCCAGTCATGTGGTTCTGTGTATGAATAAGCAAGAGGCTCCTGCATTCCCTGGAAATTTGTCTCTTACCTTTTATGTGAATTTGTCTCTTCCTTGTTATGTAAAGAAATGTTTCAGACTTTAAAAGAACATCAGCTTCAGAAGAGTTGAAATGATATTTCCTCTGGAACAATATATAACAGTGTTTTAAAGATTGACAAGCAGATTTTAATCTGCTTTAGGAAATCCCCCAACAAAAGAAAATAAAGGATATGGTTAAAATGACAGCACTATTCCATGTTTTAACTCCAAGAGCCTTTGTCACGCATCACTTTAAAAAGGTAAAATGCTGAATTAATTTTTACAGTGCAACAGTCACACAGTTACTTGTGGTTAAACATGAGGAAATCAATGATCACACTGAATGCTGTAACAAGAGGTAAGAATTACTTCTTAATACTTCATTTTTATTAGACTGTAGACAAACCTTTTAAAAGCAGCAACAGATGTATTTAGGTGATCTGATTTTAAAACTGTGGAACACCTGGAGATTTTCCCCAATACATATTCTTATTACACCCACATACACCTTTGCTGGCATGAGTAACACATGGAAATCACACTTACTGGTAGCTAAGTACTATCCTTCATTATACTCTGTTTTATTCCTTCATTTCCTTTTCCTGTTTTCACATCAGGAATTGAGAATAGGTTGCCCCTATACAAGTGAATTGGATCTGGTGCTAGAGAACAGAAATGAAAAAATATGTGTGGGCTTGACTGAAGAGGAAATACGGGACTATGTGGTTACTCCCACTCTTTGCTCTTTATTTTTATTTGCTCACATTCTATGCATAAATACAGGGTAGTGATAAGAAAAAAAGCAATATTTTGGATTTCTAAAAGATGAATTTAGGTCCTCACAAAGCTTTACAAGTACTGTGGCTGTATATAAAATTTAGCTGTTGTACATACGGTTATAGACTTGAATTTAATCTGTAAAATTAGCAAATAGTCTGAGATTAAAAACAAACCAGCATGCAAACAGTTCTTCTGTACTATGGTTCAAGACATGGCTACCTGCCTTAAACAAAACACAGAACTGATAATTTTTAGGTTACACTTGCATACTCTTTGATGTGCAGCCAGAGAATGCCTACCTTATAAAAGCACTTACTATGGTATGTCCCTGAGTGCAACAGAACACACTTTTCAGCCTCTTAGATTTTCCTTCCTACAAAAATCACTTAGTATCTGCCCTGATGTCCATAGCTGACTGATCTTGTCCCAAACCTTAATTTTTTCTATGCTTACAAGTGAAATCTGAAAAAATGTAAAATGACTTATTGATATGTTTTTAAATGGAACTAAGTCTAAAATGAGACATCAAAAAGATTTCAAGAGAAAGGGAAGATCAAAAAAAATACAGAGATTCCTAATTTTCCAACTTCCTTAAGGAAGCCCACAGTGAACATTTTTCTTTATGACCCTGAAACACTTAAACAAAAAAAGTCCTACTAACATGGAATAGTCTTTATTTTGAAGGCTTAAGGACATAAATTGTAAAGATAGGAGATGATATCATGTGTCTGACTAAGTGATAATTATGATATTGCAATTTTGATTTCACATGTTTAAGATTACAGCATGGTATTACTTATGTCTTGAAAAATCTAAGAAGGTCCCTTGAGAAACCATACAAACTGTCTTTGTTAAAGAAAGAAAATCTTTTTTCTTATAAACAAGATAACAGTAATCCCTTTTATTCTCTGGATAGGGGAAGAAAGAAACATGTTTCTGTCTTCTCAGATGATTCTAGATTATTATTTTATGGCACATACTAATATTTGATTCTGCCAGTTGAAAGATGGCTTGCTAGCACACCCTCCTGACTAAATAAAAAAAGAGGTTTACTTAAAAAAAAATTGGAGTTTATAGATGAACAATACAGAAGAGAAACAAGATAAAATAGCAAAATTGGAAATTCAATAAAATAATACTTTTGCTCTTACAATCAAGACATACAACAGATGTGTCACTGTGACCAGATAAAAAATATATAAAGCAGATATAAACTAGCTTTTCCATTAAAAATAATGTCTGGTTTATGCCTGGCTTTGGTAATATAGTACGTTCGGCACAAGTGAGAACATTCTTAGTGTGCTACCAAGTTTAGAATTCTTTCTCATGATGGATAACGTCCAGAAAAAAATTTGAACATAAAGATAGAACAAGCAGGCACATAAGCATATGTTTTATCTGAACAAAGTATTTCAGAAACCCAAAAGAAGGCAGGTCTGTTTCTGCTCCTGCTCCTCAGTTCTTCTTTAGTATTTCATTTCTTTTGGGATATAGCTTTGAGGAATATTTGTAGAGATTATTCATAAAATAAAAAGTGACTAAAAGTCTTGTTACTCTCACACAGAAAGTGGGTCTCCAACCTGCTGATATACTCAGCTCATTTTGCTGTATGGTATACAATCAAACACAGAACTTTCCAAATTTATAGAGATATACAGTGAGGAGAGTTCCTCTTGGCAAGGTGAGTTCCTCTTTGCTGGTGGAAGCAATGTGTGTCATGCTTATTACAGTCATTTCAGCTTAACTTAGCCAAGTGTCATTGTAGAAGGAAAAGGACAGGAAAGCATGAGCTGGCAGCTGGCAGCACGCTACTCCATTACACCACTTTCCATTCAAAGCTAGAGCCATACTGAGCTGCCCCCATTAACACAGAGACAGATAATCTGGAAACAAGAAAACACAAGCAGATCTTTGCACTTTCTATACTGTACTTTACAGAGTTCTTTAAGGACCTTTCATGGGTTGTACATGAGTGCCTATCACTGGAAAATTATGATTCCAATAGTTATTGTCTGCCTGCCACTTATCCTGTAAAATCAAAATGGAATTCCTTACCTCCAGTCCTAATTTCCCAGCTGATGGCAATACACATTTCCTTTATTTTACTGATTATTGAAATGATATCTTCATGTATGCTAAATAAATTTTAAGACCCTTTGCAGTAAAAGTGTGCAGATTTCTGAATATTGGGGCAGCTGAGTCAGCAGCATAACTAGGTCCTGGCTTAGTTCCAGTTATCCTGATAACTATGACTAGAACCTGTCCTAGTTACAGTGGCTGGGACCAGTTTATCACTGTGTGGTGGTGTAACCAAAACTGTGACACCCTCTGTGTCATTTCTCATGAACTGTTAATAATGGATCCATTTCAGCAGCTGCCCAGGGCACACCTGACACCTCAGGCTACAAGCTGGGTGTTAAAGAACTCTGTGAGATAGGAGGGTGTTCCTGTCTTCATATCAATGACCCAACCATGATAACTCCCCTTCAGGGAGGTATTAGCACCTTCACACCCAGCCTGAGGGGTAATGTCTGCTAACGGGCCATCAGAGATTCCAAAAATAACTTTGCGGTTTGGGACTTCTGGTACCACTGGTTGGATCCAGAGGAGGACCAGAACCTCAACAGGACTGTGACTGCCACTCTCCAAAAGACTGTGACCATCATCCTCACCAACAGGTTTTCCTTTCCTTTTACTTTGCACTCAGGGGCACCACGTGGCACTCACAACAGTGGCTAGCAAACACCATTCTGTTGGTGCTCCAGGGTGCCAGGTAATAGTTCTTTGTAGGTTAAAACCAGTTTTAATTTGTATAATTGTATTTATTGTAATCTTTTTAGTAAATTGCAACTCTGATTTGTAATCTCTTGAATTGGGTTCATTTCTCCTGCTGGTTTACTTTTAAGCCAGCACAAACCCCATGAAGGAAAGCTTTCAGTTTTGCTCTATGGTTTCACTGGTAAAGTGGATTTAATCAAGTTCTCAAACAGCAATGTGTCATCGGGGTGGGTGGTGATTGTAACTGGCTGTATTCAGTAAGTAACTGTATAGATGAGCCACCAACTGCTTCCCTTCTAGCCAGCAAATTCACTGTGAGTGGGGAATGGATAAAGGAACCTGTTGCAATTCAGATGCTCCAATGTGATTCTGGCATTGGGAGTGCTCATGAAGTCACAAACCATTCTTTTGTACATTTCTGCTTACATTAAAAGTAAGAATTTTCAGATATTAAACACTGGGCAACAAGTATAAATAAAAGACTCTTAATTGCTCAGTCAATGCCCAACCAAACAAGGTAGAGCCTAACAAAACTCTTTTTTTTTTTAAATGAAAAATACACATGGCAGCACTAATAATCATGACACCTAATAATCTCAGACAGTTAAATTGTGCTGTTTGAATTTGACTCTTCAAAATGTATGCAGTCTGTTATGACATCTGATTTCACCTGCCCATTTTACAATTACCAGCTTAAAAATTCATACTTTATGAATAAAAAGTAAGGCAATAGTTCAGAAGTTTGTGAGTAGGCTAAGGAATCTTAAAAGCTGGAGCCTGTATTGTGCTGAAATGAATTAATCTTTTTTTATCTTCCCCTCCACATCTCCCCTTGAATATGTCCTTACAGCTTCTTGATGTAATTATTGAAACTCACTCCCCATGAGGGAAGTAAAAAAATAGTAACCTTCTGGAACAGGAGACTGGAAAATACGGCAATTCAGATGGTCTTGTATTTAAAGCATTGGCTAAGAGTCAGATAAGGAGAGTTTGGGATCTGACACAAACTTCCTGTGTGATTTTTCTAAAAGCTGTTTCAAGCCAAGCCTTGATACTTTGTTTAATCATAATGAGCTAGAGCATGATCCCCTATGATTCAGTCAGAACTACTTATGGAGCAAAGCATCGAGCCTCTTCATGAAACTGTCTTCAGTCTCCTCCTGTGTCCTTGCATCAAATGAATGGTAATACAAATAGCAACCTTCCTCAACAAAATGTTCTTCTATTTATTGCCTCACTTATGCTGTTCAGATCTTTCAATGATGATATTAATGGTCTGGGTCCAGAAAAGTATATAAGCATGTTTCTGGCCTTAAACACGATTATTAAACTTTATGGCTTACTTAAGTATAAGACCACTGAATCACAGAGAAGTTTTGGTGAAATCTGACTGTTACTCTTAGCACCTCTGAACTGTAGAACTCTGGAAATACCTACAGCAGCACTGAAAGAGCAATTGTCTTGGCCTTGCTTCTATGTCCAATACAAGGAGGTCATTTAGACTTCCTAATTGATGAAGATTCCCCCTCAAATATTATACATGATAAAGAACGCCTTACCTGAGCAAGTCTCTGACAACAGAAGATTTGTATGCTGGTTTAAAGAGTTCTATCATGTGCTATCTAATGATGTCATTTTGTTTTACAGCTATGTCTATACAGATCGGTAATAAATTGCATATAACAGTAATTATATATTCCAGTGCAGAATACCACAGGTATTTCATTGATCATTGTTTCCTCACTGTTCAGAGATAGACATATTATTCAAGAAAAGTAATGACCATTTTCTGTAAACAAGTTTTTAAAATATTCCTTAGTCAGAGCCAAGCATTAAATTTCCATCCCATTCCTACTGGGAGTCTCAAAATCTACATTTGAACCTTGATATTTAAACTGATTATTATACTTTTCTCATTTCTTTGGCCAGCTTTTTGGTTTGCAGCTCTTGTTTTTAAATGGCACTCCAATTAAAAGAAACAAAAATGTGATGTGTAACAGCAAAAAAATTTACAAGCAATATCTTCAATTTTTCTTTCTGTAAAATTTCTTTTTACATGAAAGAGAATAAGTATTCTGGATAAGAAATGTGTCAACATTTCTGAGGTTATATTATCAGCAGCAGATATAGATTTGTAGGGTTGTGGTCTACACTAAAGTATTCTGACAGTCAAAATACACTTCCGTACATAATTTATACAGTATAATCTGAAATAGCCAGAGGTGGCTTCACACAAGAGTTCAAAACCAATTTTTTTTATGAATTAGCTATTTAATATTGCAGCAGTATTTAAGTAGTTATTCTTCCCATTTATTTTTACTTACATGGAAGAAAGTATACATTTAAATTAGCTTCCAGTTAATTATGTTGATATATAAAGTATCTACTAGTACTCAGTATCACCACATATCCATTGTTGGTAATTCTGAACTCATAGCTGCAGTTTTTCCACCATCAGATTTGTATTGACTTGGTCACATATGAAACTATTATGTTATGCAAGAGAACCATTCTTTACCAAATGGTCAATTGCATTTGTAGGTCTTTATTTGATGCATGTATTCAAACTGTGTCCCACTAAATTTCCCTTGTAAATTTCCTTTGAGATGACATTGCTTACAATTCTGACACTTGATTTCCCATATCCCCCCACAAAAACTTCTGCTGGAACAAGTATATTGTAGGTCAGTGACCTCTTGTAAGAGAGACATGAAAAATACTTTATCTAATGGAGCTGAACAGCAACAACATAATTGCAAATTGATGCCCTGACTTGCATTGTGGTGCTATCAGAAAATTTTGTCACAATACTCAGGCAGGAGTGCCAAGCAGGCATTGAAGTTGTAACATAAGACAAATATAATGTAATATCAGAATGTCACTATTCAGCTATTTGTCAGCCCTCTGTGATTTTATTCAGTGGAAGCACTTCCCTTTTTCTCCCACTGAAGCTCAACAGCTGCCTAGAGAGCTGTTTCTGTCTCCTTCCTACACTACTAGCTTGCAATCCTAGTCATGACATTCCCATGAAAAGTAATCAGACGTTTACTATAATACTTGCAGAACTGCAAAGCTTTCTGTGCTCTGAGTATACCTGGGAAATGTGTATCTGAAACAATACAGACACCAAAATCCCATGAATAATACGGTAACACTGCATAATAACTCACATCTGTTTCTCATTGTGAATAAGTTTGGATGGCTTTTCTGTTTCCCTTCCCTAGATTTTGAGACAATGGGGAAAAAAAAACATATCTTTTCCTTTCCTAATACAATGGTTAAAACTGGTCTACAGTGTTTCAGACTAGGATGTTTGCATTCTAATCAAATTTTTATTTGAGTTTTATACTTAATCAAGTACTTATCTTTGTTAGGGAACATGAATTTTGAAAAGGAGTCTGATCCTACCCACCAGACATACATTTCAAGGATATTTCCCTAGCAAAAACGAAAAGTTATAAATTACCTTTTGTCCTAAAGTGGGGAACAATGATATCTGTAAAACAGTGACCTATGCCTTTTACTAGATGTAATCTGATGTATGACTACTGTAGGCATAGCATGTAAATCAGAACTCAGCTGCTTAAAAGCAAAAGCTGATCAGCACAATGTAGCAATCACATATTTATAGAAATATAAGTGTATTTTTTTGTTGTTATACACCAAAAATAGCAAACACTTACATACTTCCAAAGCTTCACATATCATATATTCATCTTCATTCTGCATCAAGGGACCGAGTGCACTTCCCAGACTGCACGGAGTTACAGAAAGTAGGTATAGTGTGAACAGTGTTTCCACTAGGGGAAATCTTTCAGCTGTCCCAATTGCATCCCAAAATATTTTGGGAGTTTGCTGAACAAGAGCTACATTTACTGCTGTGCTGATTTCACATTTCCCATGTTTGTGTTAGAAATGGCTACTTCATGTTAAAATGGGAGAAGTAATATTTTGTCATGAGAATTAAATGGTTGTAGTGATTGGTTTCGAATTCCCTAAGTTTCTCTTGGTAGTTTCTTTTTTTAATTTTATTTCTTGGATTTCAACATGCCTCCATCTTTTCAGCCTGTGAAATTTCTCTCTCTCTCTCTCTCTCATACTTAATTCAATTATTTTTTTTTACATTTATGAGTTAAAGTAAGTAAAAAGAACCTGTCTCACCAGTATTTACTGTAGGCAGCTTCAAGATCTTTCCACAGCGAATTGACTACTAATAAGAGAAAGAGAGATAAGCCTTTGAAAAGCATTGACACATACATTTTGGCAGTTCCAGATCCCTTTTTTGCTGGACAGAACTTCCCTTTACTTTGCAATAAGATAGCCTGTTCAAGTACTAATATACATAGTAATATAAGGGGAAAAAATGTGACTACAGCTTCACAGACTTCACTGGTTTTACTTTGGTAAAGCCTTAGTGACTAGTACCATTTTTCAGGCAGTGGGTTCTTTCATAAGATCATATAAAATTTGACAAACTCCGTATTAGATATTTTCAAAAGCCTCATTCAAACTTATAATGCTATCAGTACTGTCTAATACAGAGCAATCTCCACAGCTGCCACCTTGGACAAATCTACAGGGAACTCAGAACAAATCTTAATTTAGTTTTAACTATGAATAATGAAAGATTAAGGCTCTAGTACTGTAATGAACCACATTGATGGCAAAAAATATCTTTGATATTATCTGCGAAAAATATTACTGTTGTAATATTGCTGATGGGTTTCTTAATGAATGCGAATTTAAATATAGTATATCTGTTTCAATATACAATTTCATAGCATATCTTTCTTGTCTTAGTTCAAGAAAAAATTAGTTTCCAATTTCCTAATATTCTCCATTGTTTCTTCTGTCCCTATAAATCCTTTTTTTTTTTTCCCCCAAAAATGGGCTCAAAGCATAAAATCCAGAGACAGGACAATGATCTTAACTTCCCCCAAATATGACTGGACTACATCAAAGTCTGTTGGTAGATGAAAGTGTGGCTGAAAAAAAAGCAGTAGCTATTCTGCCTGCCTAACTACTGAAGTGTATACAGACATGGAGAATAAGAAAAATAATTCAAGAGAAACTCAGATGGATTAAATGATTTGCCATTGCTTAGGTAGCGTGGCAGTGAAAGAGCTGGGAGATGAACCCGGGTTCTTCTTAATGTCTGTTCAGTGACAATCAGGAAACCATCTCCTGACCTATAGCATATAACAAAATCAACACTAATTAGGATTTCTTATTACTCCCCTCACTCTGTAATCCAGAGCCTTCCCTGTCTCTCATGCTATTGGGCATTATATATGCAAGCTTTTGCTTCCTTCTAAATCATTCTATTCAGTATGAACCTCTTTCACAATAAACTACTTCTGTTATTTAGTCAGTTTCAGTGCCCATTTCTTTCTGATTATAAGCTAGGCCTTCTCTATTTGACTTGTTATATTCTCCAGCCATCTGTATTAAGTATTTTATACTACAATTTTCTATTTCTTCCTTCAACATACATTTGAGGGTTTGGAGGAGTTTTTTGGAGGGTTTGGGGCTAAAGTTTTTTTTCTTTTTTTTTTTTTTATCAGTCATTTTCTAGCCTTTAGATGTTTAAACAAATATATATGAGGACCTGGATGAATCCAGAAGCCAGGTAAGGCTTTGCATTTCAGCAGTAAAAAAGTCTGTATGGCTCTTCTAAATATCTAGAATTTAGTACAGAGATTTAGGTTGTCTAGATTAGTTTCAAGCCAGCAAAATCTCACTCAGTACATTTTTGGCTTTAACATGACTTTTCCCTATTTTTCTTACCTATGGCTACCTGCAAACAGGTCCTCCAGTCCCTCTGAAGAATTTTCCCCAGAAAAAGAGTGGGAACTGAGCCAAATTACAGATGAATCTCATTTCTGTAATTAACACTGTAACTTTTGTTTCTGCTTTGGTCTTTCAAACTTTTTGTGTTCTTAGAACTTCTAGTTTACTGAAATATGAAGTGCAAGATGGTGAGAAGGTCTTAAGCCAGGAAGTTTATTTAGGTTTCATGTGAATATTGCTTAGATTAAACATATTATTTTACTGCTTTCATTATAACTGGGAGACATGCCTAACCACAGAAAGCATCTGCTTTGATGACACTGCTGAATAAGCATCTCTTTCTAAATCTCATGTAAATATAACCACAGACAAAGAAGAGAAGAAACATGGTCCATTAACTATAGACTGTGTGAATAAATGTGAGATAATAACTGATTAAAACTATTTGCACCTGAAATTGAGAAAATAATGCATAGGTTGTGAAGACATCAGACTGATGTGTTTATACTCTGTTACGTCATCCACTACAGTTAAAAAAAAAGAAGGACAACAAAAAACCCCAAACCAATAAAAAAATAAACAAACCCTACTTTAATCTATCTTAATCTATCTGCAGAAAGTCAGAAGTGATGTTTCTGCAATAAGCCAGCAGTGGTGTTTCTCGCTTTCTATTCACTTTTAATATGTTTCTCCTGATGCTGTCTTGGAAAGTTACTGATTGATTTGGATGATTTGCATGAATTTTACTATTATTTTTCATAGCAGGTCTTGAAATGTTAAATTTGTCTTCAAGCATGTTATTTCTGCAGTTAACTGAAAAATATTAGCATTTAAATGAAGATGTTGTTAAATTCTGTCACAGAGAAAATAATAGAACTATTAGTAGAAAATTTTTATTCTATTGAGATACAATATTGTTCTGAATTAGACTATGTAAACTAGAGCTGAAACAAACTACAACCCAAACTCAGGGAAACAGAGTTTCTTCTTACTGCTGTTCAAGGCGTGACCATCATCCAGAAAGCAATTTTTTTCCTCTGTGCAGTTTGCATATGTGTGAAATAAAGAGGAGAATCTGCAGCATCACAGCCATTCCCCATCCTCTAAGGAAAAAGTATCCTCTTGCCAAGGCAAAACTTGAAATTTTACATTTAAAAGTAGGAACAGACCTTTCAATTCTACTAGTGGAAGATTCAAATTGTGCCTTAAATTCATGAGCTCTACAACTGGACTTTGTTACCAGACAGTCTTAAGACGGATATGAAAACTATTTTCTTCTAAGACTCTCACAGAGGAACTGGGAAATAAATGGAGAAAAAGCATAGTAAGGTTGAATCACAAGTAAAAGTAACTTTTCATAAGAGGATATATCTTATTCATTAAAACCTATTCTGAATCCTCTGTTTAGGAGAATTAAATCACTGAGGAAATTGCCATTAGCAAGGTAAAAATAGCATTTTTTCCAGCTTTTTAAAATACATATTAAAGCTCTTGTTAAATGGTTACATATCAACTCAAAGTTGTCCTTATGTAATTTGATTTAGAGAAAAAGGGAAAATGCATATTGCAGAATAGTCTTTCATCTTAACTGCATGTTCATATACACTAACCAAACTTGAATGCCAATTAGAAACCATCCTATTTCTAGCATGCAGTCCCATGTTTAAATTATCAAAATCCAAGACCACCTTGATTTAATATTAAAATATGGTTGTAACTAAATAGAAGCATTTGATTATGATTTTCAGATTCACTTATATTAGAAATAAAACTCCTAAATAGATCTTGTAAATGGGAAGATCCTGAAGAAAGCTTCTGTGGAAGAAATCCAAGATATAAATTAAATGCATGTTTCTTTTAAGATGAATAGTTGAATTTCCCCAGGTGTTGTTAGTACTGTTCAAGCCATTACAAATTATTGATTTTGTGAGGCAGTTATCCTATTTGAAACTAGACTTCAGAAGCCATCGATTTGCATAGAAGGGAATCACATCTTGAAACTCTCTTTCATTTTGAATTGGTTTAGAGGGACCACTACTGAATCACTACTATCACCATACATAAACAAAAGATTCACTCCCTAGAGAAAATGCTTGGCCTCAAATTTAAAAGATTTCCTCTTAAAGATTCCTCTAAAAAGATTTCCTCCAAAGAGTGGAAATTATTTCCTCTACAAAGATTTCCTCTGAAGAGGCTAATTTCCTACATTTGTATAGCCTCATCAAAGATTTCTGGTCAAAGACTGAACTAGAAAGGTGTGACAAAAGACATTTCTGACAAGGAAATGTGTTTTATTCAGGCCAAAAAATGGGTTTGGGCATTTAGGATTTGCTGTTTTAGGTTTGATTTTTTTGCCTCGATTTGTTTTGTTTTGCCAGATTCCATGCTGTCCTTACAGGCTACCTGTGAGTTGGTTAGAGAAACAATACAACCACATTTTTCACCTGTCTTAAACACTCAGGAGGTCTTTGTATACATTTTTTCCTTGATTATATATATGTTGTTATCACTCAAACTAAAGACTTTTTAAAGAATGGGTCTTTATTTACTCTTAAAAGTGCAGCCAGGATGATTTCTACTGGTTATTCTGTGAATTCTAAGAAATACAACATTTAGCTGCTGAGCAGATACATACATTACACAAATAAATGCATGCTTTGACAGGAGTGTTAAGCTGAACAGAAGTCCAATGAAGATAATAAACCAAATATCTCAACAGAAAATTATTCCTTTGGGGAAACAAAAATATGCCATGCTAATTGTTTATCTCTAAGGATTTCAAACAGACCTTAGATAAAAGTTTGTCTGTTCATAATGTCAAAATTTTGTTTTTCCTAAGGTGAGTGAGTAGAACATACTGTGCATTGCTGAAACCATATCTACAGTTTTCAGGTTTTATTCATCTGGACACATACAATTTTAAAGGAAGCCAAAGCACTACAGAGGTTTCTGTAGCAGCTGTCTGAACTGCCAGCCTTTTGAAACAAGATTGCAAATTTGTCTTTGCTTGTGGTTTTTCTTTTTATATTGTGGGAGAGAAAATTAAAGCTTTTGTCTTCTAGATTTATATGACTCACAGTCCCTTCAGAAGAACTTTCAAGCTGTTTTCCAAATTTTAAGCACAATTTCAATATTCAATATTTAAACACTTTTACCTTACTCCTTTTAGTGTTGAATTCATAGAATCATAGAATAGGTTGGGTTGGGTTGTAAGGGACCTTAAAGATCACCTAGCCCTTACCCCCCTGCCATGGACAGGGACACCTTCCACTAGATCAGGTTGCTCAAAGCACCATCCAGCCTGGTCTTGAACACCTCTAGGGATGGGGAGTCCACAACCTCTGTGGCCAAATTGTTCCAGTGCCTCACTACTCTCATAGTAAAGAGTTTTTTCATAATATCTTATCTAAACCTACCCTCTCTCAGCTTAATGCCATTTCCCCTTGTCCTATCACTGCATCACCTTGTGAAAAGTCCTTCTCCATTTTTTTCTACAGCTTCCAGTAAGATCCCTTTAGGCATTGAAACTTGCTATAAGGTCTCTCTGAAGCCTTCTTTTCTCCAGGTTGAACTGTCCCAACTATATCATCCTTTCCTCATAGGAGAGGTGTTCCAGTCCTCTGATCAACTTAGTCGCTCTCTTCTGGACTCAATTCAGCAGGTCAATGTCTTTCTTGTTTTGGGGGCCCCAGACCTGGACACAGTACTCAAGGTAGGAGAGCAGAGGAAGGGAATCACATCTTCTGACACTGGCAAAACTGTTGAACCTGGCAAACCTCAATCCCACTGTCCATGTCACTGACAAAGATATTAAACAGTGTCAGTCCCAATATCGACCTTTAGGAACATCACTCATCACTGGTCTTCACTTGGACATCAAGCTGTTGACCATAGCTCTTTGAGCACAGCCATGCAGCCAATTTTTATCCACCAAGTGGTCCATCTGTCCAATCTATGTCTCTCCATTTGCTTCCCAATCCTCCCCCCACTCCTTCTGAAATCATAAATACCACCTAAGCAAGAAGGTCTGTAGTATTTTAGTTTAAAGGAAATACCAGTGTTCTGTATTGGCCAAGTTCATGCAAGGCAATGAGACTCATAAGTTACTAAGCCATGTATATTATGCATAGCATTTTTACTTTCATTACACAAAAAGCAGTGTGAAAGGCCAATAGTGTTGAACATCCCACCCATAAGGTCCTCCCTGCCTTTCCCCCCAAAAGTAAAAATTATTATGAAAGCCATTGCTTTTCCCAAACATGCTAAGCTGACAAATGAAACATAAAGACAGATTTACACTAACTACAGATATTAGGTTGCCTTGGCTAAGAGAAGGGACTGAAATCCCAAACAAATCTAGAAGGCTGTAGGAAATGACACACTTTCCATTATTACATTACAAAGGCATTTATACAAGAATGCAACATGGAAGAGGAATTTGTCTGCACATGATTTGTGGTCATGTACCTTCTGAAACTAGGTGTTGATATCCATTTAACATTACAAAATTACAAGTTTTAAGACACTCCCCACCCCCAAAAATATAGCATAAGATGTCATGTCTTAAAACAGTGGTACAGATGTTATTTTCAATTGCATCAACTTCTCTAGTCTCACTATAAGACTAAATTAATTCTATATTTTAGTTCTTAGCAATTCTCAGTAAGGTATTATTAGAACATACACTGCACAGTAACACCAAAGCTTCAACTTCCTCATAAGTGGTAGTAGAGGGGCAGACACTGATCTCTTCTCTATAGTGACCAGTGATAGAATCCAAGGGAATGGCCTGAAGTTGTGTCAAGGTAGGTTTAGTTTGGATATTAGGAAAGGTCCTTCATCCATAGGGTGGGAACAGGCTCCCCAGGGAGGTGATCACAGCACTGAGTCTGTCAGTGTTCAAGAAGCATTTCTATAATACTCTCAGGCACATGGTGTGACTCTTGGGGATGGTCCTGTGCAGGGCTAAGAGCTGGACTCAATGATCCTTGTGGGTCCCGAAACAAATTTAAAATTTTAAATTATTACTAGAAATCACAGTATTACTCCTCACCAGGAATTTGTCCTGATATCCCTTCCTCAAGAATCACTTCATCTCAAAAGCACCCAAAGAAATTACAAACACTGACTTCCAATTCTATACTTTATAACACCTCACTTGCAAAATGCCATTGAAAATTATATTGTTTAATTTAGTCTTCTATCTCAAACCTTTTGGCTCATTGTTAGTTTTTTACCTTTGTGTGTTCGGCCTACACATGATGTGAGGAATATCTGCTCAGAAAATTAACTGTATCTTCCATAAATAGTGCTCACTGAAGAAATGTTTGTAGAGCTTGTATTTAAGCATTTCTATGAATATGATCCCATGGATGAATTTTTGGGAAAGTAGTGGTGCTCTTAAAATATTATACTGGTCAACAGAAAATTGTGGCTCTGAGTAAAAGTTGAAAGCCACATGGAAACAACCAGAAGTTAGGAAATGAATGCTGACAAATATGTGATATGTACATATGAATTACAGAATTTTGGATGTTCATATCTAGAAAATATCTTTCTGTAAATACTAAGGGCACATATAACCTTTGTCTTTCATACAACTAATTTATCACTGGTAAGAATAAAAATGTGCATACAGTCATATATATTCATACGTGAAAGCAGTATGTCATTCTTTTTAGGCATTTTCTTTCTTGTTGTATACAGTGTCCTTTTAGCTTTGAGACTTCATCAGTCTTTTATTTTAAAACCATAGAGTCATTTAAGTTGGAAAAGGCCTCAAAGACCATCAAATCCAACCATTACCCAGCAATGCTCTGTTCACTGCTAAGCCGTGTCCCTAGGTGCCATATCCCCATGCTTTTGTACACTTTCAGGGATGGTGATTCCACCACTTCCCTCAGCAGCCTGTTACAATACTGGACCACCTTTTCAGTGGGGAAATTTTTCATAAGAACCAATCTAAATCTCCCCTGGCACAACTTGAGGCCATTTTCTCTTGTCCTGTCACTTGTTACCTGGGAGAGGAGACCAACCCCCACCTCACCACAAACTCCTTTCATGTAGCTGAAGAGAGCGATAAGGTCACCTCTGAGCCTCCTTTTCTCCAGGCAAAACAACCCCATCTCCCTCAATGCTCCTCATGTGACTCATAAGAGGCAAGTAACTGTTTGGCAAAATTTAAAAAAGTTAGGGAAATTTGGAAAGTGAAAGGGATCTATATTATTCTAAGTACCACATGAGTTTATTGAAAGGACAAGGCAGAATCTCCACTGGAGTAATAGAATATGACAAAAATAAATAATGAATTAAACAAAGGCATGTGGTTACCTGATGCCAATTATACTACTCTGTGTGTGTTTCATCTGCCTGAGGGAGTTTTGCCTGAAGTAGCAAACTTGACTGTTGCAGTCTGAACTAGGACAGTCAGTCAAAAAACAATGTATGTTTTATGGCTATATAACAGTCAACTGTGCCCTCATGCACTACTCCTAGTGAATGTTGGAGAACAAAAATTTACATGAAAAACAGTGCAGGTTTTGTGATACTAAAGAGTTGTTGGAGGCAGAAATTTAAACCTAGTATAAAACATTGCAACACCCAAAGTAAATGTTCATTCAGAAAGACTGTGTAACTCTAATAAACACTTAAAACACAAGATTGCTCCAGCCTAAAATGAATTAACTTAATTTCGGTCATGATAATTAAAATTTAAAGATTTTTACATAGCAGTTTCTTCAACTATTAAAGAATCAGTAGAAAGTAGAAAACTTACAGTTGGAAACATTTTCTACTTTCATTGGTTGTAGGTAGGTTGTCCCTGGATGTGATCTGTGAGAGGGCCTGGGCTGCGTGATATACTATGGACAGGTGAGAGAGGGGGGCGTGGTGGTGCCAAGTGATTCAGGAGAGAATTCCCAAAAGCCAGTTGTGGATTACTGCAGAACGTCCTTACAACGGTGACTGACTGGATAACAAACTGTCAGACAGAGCACAACATAGATAAACAAAAAGCAACGTACATAGGTTAAACAATCCCAGCTTTAAATATACAGTGTTGTGATAAGACCTGCTGTGAAATTAAAAATTTGGGTTAAAACAGGGGATTCTGTAAAAACATTAGGCAACTGTTCAGAAGCAGCTGATAACTGAAATAGGATGCCAGGTATTATTAGGGAAGGGATAGAAAATAAACTGCTGTCTGCCATTATGCATTCATATCTTGTGCTGCTCAAGAAAACAGGAATAAAAATTGAAGAAAAGCAAGGCTGACTCAAAGTAGAGAAAGAACTCCATGCAAAGAGCAACTAAAATCTGGGACTTTTCAGTATTGAAGGCAACCAAGGGGAGGGATGTTAATAGCATTGATACAGTGAATAGGTGAAGTTTGTTCACTGTCTCTTACAGCAAAATTAGCAATCCACAGGCTCAAAAAACCAAAAATAGGTGACATTTTTTTATATGTCATGTACTTAAACTCTGGAATTCCTCACTGCAACACATCTGTAGATACTAAATGTCAGATTTTCTATTCCATTAACTAGTCTGTGAAGTACTGCTAAATGTAAAGACTGCCTCTGTCTTGGTGAGCTTCTCAGGGAGAACATTTAGAGAAGCTTTGACTCCTCAGTGCCTCAAATCACTCCTCTGATTCTCTTCACTTAGTTTCAGTAAAGATTCACATTCAGTATTTACCACTGTTATTGATAATGTAATGGACTAAATCGCCAATTTTGGTCTGCTGTGATCTATCTGCTTTATGTTAATTTGAAATGATGCTTTACATTTTCACTGAACTCAGAAATTTCAAAGGTTCCCTGTTAAACTTGCTTTTGTGCAAAATATTTCTCCAATGGAATTCAGCAGAAACATGTCAATTTATATTTATATGAGCTGCAATATCACTAGCTGTTTAACTACTTCTGCTGTAGGAGTTCCAGAGTTTTTAGTATAAACTTGTGGAATATGAAAATAAAATATGTGGCCCAGTGTAACTATATACTTATGAAATCTTTGTTTGACAAGATAAGGCTTTTTTAAAGCCAGGTAAGTCAGAAAATATCATTAGGGTTTCCATTTTATTTTAACTGGTCCATCTCACTGATTACACATATTAGAGTTTCTGTAAAATGAGGGATGTAAAATGAGACAAAGTTTCAGAAAAAGAAAAAATATCAGGTACAAAGCACTGAATTTTCTTATTGTTAAAGGCAAAGTGCCTTAAAATAGTCATAATAATCTTGATTTTTGAACTTGTTCCTAGGGATTATATTGGCACTATAAACACATAGTACAGTTAGTAGGTTTATTCTCTCTGCAAAGAGAATATATGTATTGCCACAACCTTTACATTCCAGTGAATAAGGATGTACTAGGGAATGAAAGGAGAATGCACGGTTATGACATAGCCTTTGATAGTTGAATTTGGTCCCTCTTAAGCAATCTTTTCATTTGGAGTCTCTTTCTATTTGAAGTAAATGTGGGATATGCAAAAAAACTTTCAGAGTTATGAGACTTGATATGACTAAATAGTTTAAGTAATTCTAATTTCTTACCTCACATGATGAATTGGACACCCTGTATTCTTTATTTTTGCAACAGATGGAATTCTGGTACTCAGTCTGGAAAACATCAATGCCTATCCTGGACCACTCTATCAAAGGAAACCTTTCACCTTTCACAAAGGCCATGAGGGTAGAGTTCAACTATTGATCTGCTACTTCTTCATTTCCTTTCACATATTCTGAGTGTATTTTTAACTTTTGTCCTGCTTCACTATTGCTTGTTTAGCTTTCAAATTCCAAGAGCATGCTGCATGTGAAATATCCTTAGACCTTTGATATACCCTTCCAGGCTGACACTATAAATACAGATAAAGGGGGATTTTTACACTTCTGTATATGTAGCTACAAAATACAATCTTGCCCTTCAAAAACTCATCCAGATGGAATTCTACTCAGTATATGACTGAGCCTGGTTGAGCTTAGCCACCACTGAACACATGTGCAATAACATTGTAGGAGGCATAGTACCTCAGTCTGACCTTTGAACCATGCTTGAAGAAGCTCTTCTTCTATATCAGGGGAAGATGGCTGGGGGTAAAATTAGAAAAAATTGATAAGTGATGTTCACATTCTAACAGAAGTCATAACAGGACTACTGGGTGAACACCTACAATTGGATTTCTAACACAGATAGAGAAAGTCTGTCTCTTTTGATGCTTCTCAGCTATGGAGTTTGGACAATTAGCTTACACTAGACACCTGTAGTCTAATGGTCATGTGATTTTCATGAACCTTGAATTAAAAGTCAGTCACAGGCTTTTTGACATGCATGTGTGAGTTAAGTTATCCTTATGATACAGAACTCAACTTTCAAAGGAACTGAGAATTAAGTTCTCCTTGATGTAAGAATGAAGACTTTATAAAATTATAAACTGAACATCATCTCATCCATTACTCATAGCTTCAAAGAAAGAACCATGTTGTATTATTCATAGAGCACAGGCAGTATGTAGGTACTACAGTACCATCCAGAAACCTACCATTTCATGATCCAACACATTCCAGTTCACTTGCTTTTCAGATGTTTGTATGACTTAAAAAATCACATCTGTATTATGACAGATCCGCCTATAATATTACTGATTTTTTAAAAGGAAGTTACAGTTAATTATAAAGAAGGACATTATTAACTTTTGTACTTCAGGAGTGTATTCATTTTGCATAGCCTCACATCTTCACTGTTCTAAGTTGAGAGAATGCAGCAATCATCACCACAGAAGCTGTTAGCTGCTATTTCACAGGTTTTACTACATTCATTCTGCATTTTTACTATATAATGAAATCTTTTAAGAAATATAAACTCAGAAGTTAGGTACTTATGAGAGAAACTAAATAGTTTTTTATAGGAATTATATTCATTCATTAAGTAGAAATATTTAGTGGTATTTCTGTTTTCTAATTTCTGTGTGCTTTCCCAAGAAGTTAGTCTGTACAACATTAATATCAATATAGTGTAATTCTGTAAAGTATGCACTATATGACATTGTTATATTATACTATTAACATTTTATACTAACTCTCTTATGATTTAAAATATTGATTTTTCTTGGTTGCTCTACTCTCTGCCCCAGAACTGTTGCAAGCTCTTGCTCTAGCATGTGCTCCATTACTTTCAGGAATTATTTGCAGAAAGTCTTCAAGAGTGTCACAAATCAAAAGTCAGACAGTGAACTCTGACTGAGTTCTGTGTAAGCTTTCAACCCAGAAAAGCAACAACATAGTGGAAAAGTATAAAACAAACACAAAACTCCACAGCCTGTTTGCCCTCTCTGTACAAGGACCTTTTCAGCACTCAGAAATTGCAGTGTAAAGCAAAGAACATGCTGCTGCATCTACAGGGCTGTTAAGTCTGCTTTGGTTAACAGTTGGTGGGGAAGGATACAGAGTTATGATTCCCCATTTGAAGGCATTGAAAGCATTATGGCATTGTCAAAAAAAGATATGATCATCACAGGACAGCACAACTCTTGTATGGCAGCTTTCGTTATCACCCTTTATTGTGAAATATTTGGAATAGCTTCTGCCTCAGACAATGCAATATACCTTGATCAAAACCACCTTTACATACCTACAATGTGTACACACCTACAATACAGGGAACATTAACAAAAATAATTTCTAGTGGAGTCCCATGTATGATATACTGTGTTAGCACAGAAAAACCTCATACAGGAATATATATTGTATGTATGCATAAAACATTTTATCCTTCCTTTGAGTAACATATCATAATATATGCTATATTATATATCCCCTGTACCTCTAGAAACCATTTATGTCATGACTGCTGAAATCCACCATGTTTGATCCTCGTTTTCAACATCACAGAGACAGGACAATGATGTGCAGTATAAGATTGTGTACTGGGCTCTTTAGGGTCATATGGAGAATGACAATCACTTGCACAAAAAGAGCTGTACTGTTAGCAGGGAATATAAAATTTTTTAGAGTAATGCCTTAGAGGCCACAGTCAGAATGACTTTATAATATGTACTATTGAATAAACAATATGATAAACAATTAGATAAACAAATGCTGGGATTTTCAGGCATCTAATTTAATCTCACACAGCTTTGGATGCAATGTAAAGCTAACTGTTAATGCTCAGACAGGCAAACTGTAATATCCTTGACAAATGAACCTATCAGGTAGATACATGGTAGATGTATATGTGTCAAGAAATTCCAAAAAGCCTTCATTGCTTCCATTTGCCTAAAAAAACTGGAAAAAAAAATCTCTCTCACCAGTACTACACTTAGTTTTTCCAGTTCATGGCATCATCATTCCATTACTTTATAAATCTAGAAAATTTTATAAAAGCATGTTATTTATAATATAGAACATAATAGCTTTCCTTTCCACCATAAGATTTATTTTGTAGTTCTCTCACCTTGACACATTAGGCTATTCTTTAATTTTTTGCAGACCATAACAGTGCTAATGACAGCATGATTTCCACACGTGCCTGTACAGTGACTGGTCTGTTTTCTCCCTCTCTGTGCACAAGCATATATGGAAATAGTCACAAAATAGCAGATTATTAATATGCTAGCTATTTAATTTCTGTCCTTTGACAGCAAGGAATCACCATATTCTCAATAAGATATTGGAAATATCCAGAAGCTATTGAAAAGTGAACCCTACAGAGGTAGATTAATAAGTGTTTACTTGCAGACCACTGGAATGTTTTAGGGAAAAATTTGTGTAGAATGTGTCCATGGATTTAATTGAGTATATATTTTGCACTTAGCTTGGGATGGCTAAAGCCAGAATGATGCAATTAAAAAAACCCCACCATCTCCACTTCTCAAAAAAACCCAAAACCAAAACCAATGGACCAACCAAACCAAACCAATCCAAACAAAAACAAAAAAACCCCAAAAACAAACAAAAAAACCCAACCCACCACTCCCCAAAACAAAAGAACAACAATAACTTAACATTAGAAGCAGCATACATTCAGCACAAAATGCATCAGCTAAGGCAGTAATTTGTGTGACTAAGATCCGGCTCAGCTGTCTGAGTTTCCCCTTTGAATATTTTGACTTTGTACTGTGTCATTTGGGCTAAACATAGGGCTCTTCAGCCTCTACAGGTTCAGGAGCAGGAAAAAAAATTATGTGTATCTGTTGTGCTCTTTAGGAAACTGAAAAAATTTCCACCCTCTTTTATTATATGTTCCCACTGATACATTGAGGACAGGGATCTACCTAGTAGCTCAGAGCTGTTGTTAACTTTTGTTAACAAATGTGGAGCTCATTCCCAAAGCTAAGCTAAACCATTCAATTTTAATATAGGAAAGAGAATATAGCTATGGAAATGTGTTCTTTTAAAACAATTTAATTCTGAGCTGAGACTTTATCTGGCAAGATATATTTTCATTCTAAAGCCCATTTTTACGGTGTGGTTATAAACCATTAGAAATGGAATGCTGACATATCCTTGGCTATAATAGCTCCAATAGGAGCTTCTACCATAGCTTGTAAAACCAACTATTCTAACTAAAGCCTCTGTTTATTTCTTTATGCTATAAGCTACAACTTCTGTTTATGACTGAAATAAATGAAACTTCTGAAGTATACAGTACTGATAAGGTAAGGCAGGTGATCTGCAAAGTATTATCCACAGCAGAATATTTATACTACTTATACTCAGCTAGTTACGTACTGTCACTATTTCAGTCTACTTAAGACTGTCTTTAAACATAGGTGTGTCTGTTCCTCCTCTTAATAAAACTCTCTCATGAAGCCTATTTTTATATTATTATTTTATCAGACAGCTCTGAGCCTTTAAGATTATAAGAGCATGTTGTAAAGATGAGGAAGATCCAGTCCTGACATGCACACATACATTCATGATCCTACCTTTATGTAAACAGTCACCTTTACAGTACTTTCATTTTCGCCATTCAAGTGCATTGAGTGCTTAGCTTGACTGTATCTTGTGAGGATAGTAAAAAGTAAGGTGGAAAAGGGTAAAGAAGGACGGACATTGAATGGATAGATCTACTCCATGTGAAGGTCAAAGACAAGCAGATAGTTTTGCTAAGGTTTTAACTGTAAAAATACAGAAGATAAAGCTTATCATAGGAAAAATTATGTCTGATAGAAACGCTAAAACCATCCGTAGGTATAAAATATTCATTCTTTTCAATAACTGTATCAAATTAAGGACAAAATCAGTCTTATAATATCTATATTTAACTTCTTTTTAATTAAGAATATGCAAGAAAATTGACATTCATCTGATCACACATTAGAATCTATAATTAAAGAAAAAATGATAACTAGATAACAATTATCTCACTATCTGCACATGAATGACTGTTAAACAGACCATAGAATGCCTGTCCTTATGAAGTCTGTCCAGAATCAAGCTCAGAAGCAAAATTTTATAGAATTAATTTAAGCAAATATATTTATATTAAGAGAGAGAGAGAATATTTATACCAAATGTACTTATACCAGTCATACAGATTAGTACATTACAATTTTAGGGTCTCGGTTCTATATTTGGTTTGAAACCTATTCCTATGAGGTCAAAGACATTCTTTCATTAATATTTTCAAGTTAGAAATTATTTTGGTTAGGTATTTCAACTTCAACACTAATATAGGGTCTAAGTGAATAAATGTAAGTGAATAGGATTTAAAAATGATAAAACCTCTAAATCTATTATTTTGTCTTCATTTACCTTGAGTGGACAGAGTAGGAAAAGAGGCCAGTTTAGGAAATGATAGATAAGTAAGTCAGCTGTGATTCAACCATGCAATCTATAAATATTCCAATTAAGGCTTTCCCTAAGAAACAATTGAACTGAAGAACTAGATATATTTTCTATACAGTGCTCTCGGAGTGTGATGGAAGAGCATAAAGTTGTGCCACAAGTTGATATCCAGGCCAGTTTTTGAGGAAAACAACTTAGTAGAGATGCCCCAGCAAGGCATTCTGCTTCAGTCTTTTAGCAAAGCAAGCAGGGTCATGCAGTCTGCAAAACTGGCATTGCCGGACCACTTGTTGCTGGAACCAGCATTATGTCATTCAGGACAGCAATTCAGGTCACACAGCACAGGACAGTATTGCACCCTGTGACAGCACTCATTCCTGAGCTGGTCTGGCTGCATTCAGATGTGGTCTGCTTTCCATATTGCAAAAAAACCCACCCCACTGTTTTCATTTGGTTGGCCTTCTGTGTCTTGATTTTGAAGTACTTTTAAATGGCAGTAATAAATGCTTCATGAAGTGCAAAAATAAGTAATTATTACAGGCAAAATCGAGTTTACTTTCTGTTTTTATTTCAGTTCTCTTTCCAAGTTATTTATGAATACAAAAAGATAAAGCTATGAGCATACCTATATAATCATACAAGCTTGTTTAAAAAATGCAGTTTATGAAAAAGCAAAATAATTTTTCCATCCCTTCTGATGGTAATTCTGTAAGTAATGTTTAAGTAAGAATGGCTCAGAATGCAATTCAAATGGACTATGTGTTCAATAACTTTCTAGCAATTGCAAGCTTCCATATTTTTTATTATGTTCCAGTGTACAAATGTTGTATGCTTACACAGTCCAAACTTTGAACAATGAGTACTGGTATTATTTTTGCTTCACTTTCAGAAAACTGTGAAATGTCATGTAAAGTGTAAAAGTAAAACCCAGATCAAGGTTTAATTAATAAAGTAGCTTGATTCATTTCAATGGAGTGAGAACTTCACTTCATGTTTCTTTAAAAGGTACAGACTAGCATTCTCAAAATCACTGGTAGGCTCTAAAATGTCAACTAATTTATTATCCATATTTTTGAAAGATCTGAAGTGTGCTAACACACCCTGTATGAACAAAAGTATTAATATAACATTGTTTAAGTTTTTTAACTAGCAGTCCACAGTTCTATATGCATGCATATCAGAACACCAGTATTTAACAATTTACAAAACTTCAGTAGCTAACCAAAAGAAACAGGAATTCATTTTTCTTTTGGGAATTTCAAGCTAGGGTTTGTACCAAATTAAATGTAACATTTCAATCACTTACACAAATGTTTAGCAGGGCTGTGCTGAAAGAGGATGAGAAATTGTTTTGAAGTTTTAGATGAAATACCTGACAAAGCCAACTAGTAAAAAATAGTTCAAAAACATCTGTGCGTGGTAGTCTCTGCATTCGCTTCATAAAAGTGAAATACATATCATAATTGAGTAGTGCAAACATATTTTGCAATTTGAATATCTGGGACAAGACACTCAGCTTGTCTAAATCTGCCTAGTTCCACTAGGCATATCATAGAATTCATGCTGATTTACACTACCTAATATTCTTGCATGAAATATTCTGTAGCTATGGAAATTTACAGTGGTTTTTTTAGAAATGTTAGAAAAATTCCTTATACCTGACTCAGCCAAGAATTCTTATGATAGACAAAACCACGTTCAGTGAAATTATCAAAGAACCACAGAATGGACCATGGGAGGTCATCTGGTCCCACCTACCTCAAGCAGGGTCCCCTAGAGCACGTTACTCAGGATTGTGTCCAGACAGTTTTTGATTAACTCCAACAAGGGGTTTCTCTTTAAATTTCATTTTCTAAAAATAATTCTTCAGTAGTTTTAACTCACATTTTCATACTGCAAATGGTTTCAGCTCTTTATTACAACAAATTATAGTCTCTAAGTTAAACTCAGTTGTTGGCATTTATTTTTGAGGGGGCGTTATAAAGTAACTCTTCTGTATTTAGTATGCCACAGATCAGTGTTAAGCTATCATATCTACAGAACTGTGTTTTTTCATTTAACATGTGTTACATTATGCTGGTAAGAAACTGAGTTCTGGCTCTAGCAAAATCGTCTTACAAGTCAACTAATCAAAACTCTTTTAATATATAATTTGTGCTTTATTTTTGAATGATTAGATAATCTATTTTATGCTATGTAATACCCTCATAACATTAACACATCTCACAGCATAAGCTGTCACAAGCACATTTAAGCAAAATGCAAATATAACTACAAAATCATAAAAAATAGACTTAAAATATACACATCTACTACTTAACATTTCTGCTACAAGGGAGAAGCTGACTCTGTAGGCTATTTTGGGCTGTTTTGAATAGTTCTATTTATATTTCATATCTGTATAATTATACATTATGAAAATGAGACCTCACGACAAACACTGTGGAGTAATTAATTTCAACTAGAAGTAAAGTTTTAGTATTTGAACACTGATGCAAGAGAGACTGAAAGAATTTATGCTGCATTTTTGTGACAGTGTAATAATTCCACAGTGGAGATGGCCAAAGAAACAGAACAGTTCAACAGCTGTGTGCTTGTGCACTCACCACTCACTTTTCAGAGTAGTACTAAAAGCACTGAATATAACACTGACATTATAAAACCATATACTCACCTGAAATTTGCAGCACAAATGGATGCTGTCAAATATTAAAGCTACTTGCAGAAACAATCCTGCTCTCTAGTCAACTGGTCCCTTACGCTCTGTTAATCTTCACAAGTATTTTAAAAGGTGTAAACATCCTATAATATAATTCCACCACACAATACGAAAGAATAAAAGTAATTTTTAATTTTTCTATACTGACAGGAATAAAGGGACAATGGAGCAGAGTTGTTTGTAGGGTAGATAGAGTTTATTTCCATCAAATATGTGCATATAATATACCCCATCTTTTGAAGTTTGTGGACTGCTTGAGTACTGCTACCCTGACTAAAACATGCTCATGAGACATAGAGGGCAAATTCTCTTACTGAAAGTGTGTCCTTGTTGAGTCCAAACTAATTATGTTATTGCAATTTAAGAATTTATTAGCCCAGTTCCAGGTGACACGACATTGAAATTTTAGGAAATATCAAATAATTTTCTGCCTGCTCCTTAGCTATTGTAGTTCACCTGGCACATTAACTTGAACAAAAAATGATTGAGACCTGCGTCAATGCATACACTAAACTGGCCACAGAGGCAGTGCCCTGTCAGCATATGCTAAACGGTCTGCAGAGACAGTGCTCTGTCACCTGCTTCTACAAGAGCCATTGTCATTACTGCACTACTGCAAGAGCTGTCGCACTGTCACTACTACTCGAGCTCTGTCATTCCTGCTGCAGAAAGATGGAAGCTGATGGTACCAATGCCATGTAAACTCTCCTGCATGACCAGTCAGCAGTGGTTTCCCCTTCTGCAGCCATTTTTCTTTCTCTCAGTAGGCAAACTTGTTTTAAAAAAATGACTGTTTAAAGTGTGACTATGCTAATAAAGAAATTTTACCATCTATATTTAGATGTCTGAACAAATACATGACTTTCATGAGCTCTTGATAAATAACTTTCCCATTCTAAGTCAATAACACTTTCCAATTTTGAAATTTCAAAGAATGATTGTAATGTTTCATAAAAATAAATATAAAAAATACTCAGATGCATTTCTTTCTTTTTCACAAGTAATTTCAGCTTTCTCTTTCACTTGATTGATTTTTATCCAAAAGTAGGAAAAATTCAAACACATAAACAAAAAAACTAAAAGCAAAGCAAGTTTCCTTACCATCCTAAATTTAGCCAAATATGAGTTATATATTTGAAAATGTATCTGGCCAGTCAAATATAGTGATTTATAGTGTAAGGTCAGGAAAAAATTCAAGCTAATCATCATAACCTTCCTCTCATCAGGTTTACTACTGAATACTTACTTTTATATTCAGTAGTACATCAATTTCTAATTCACAATTCTGATTGCAATCAGCGTACATTATTGCTCTGTATCTGCTGGTGTTCATTAATGTTCACAGCAGTTTTTGAGCTGGAAGGCTTAGATGTCAGCAGAGCAGACACGATGCCTAAATTTGTTTTATAGCTGAAGTTAGGGAAATCCTCCTAAAGAATGAAAAACAGATCATCAGATCCCACTGCTGCAGCTTTATTTTTAGCAAAGATCTTATACTATTAATCCTAACAAACCTGTGAGGATTAAAATAAAAAAATAGTTTGTCTCCTTTCCTCTGCCTAAATCCTTTTATTGCCTTAATTAACTGTCTAGATTGGAAGAATCACTGATTATTTGCTTTATCAGTGATATATATACTGCATAAACAGCCTTTGAAATAATACTTCAAACTTTCCCTGTTAAATAATAGGCATAGGATGTTTTTAGGCTTTTAACCAAGGCTTCTGTCATTCTAAAACTGCTGGGGTTTGGGTTTTCTAATAGTCTTATCTTCTTCCTTGCAATTCCAATTCTAAATATAGTTTTTATCATTATGTGACTTAGGTAAATGAAATAAAGCAAATTAATGTACCCCTGGATTTAATGATTTGTTGCAACTTTTTTACTAAGAACCAACACTGAGCTAGATATATTCTGGTTTAAGCAACCAAAGAAATTGGTTGAGAAAAGATATATTAATTAATAGTAAATAAACATATCCTTAGTAAGTATTTATTGGTATGCAATATACCATTAATACTTAATGTCTACAGTGGAATCTTTTATTTTTTCACTCAGACAAAGAGACAAAGAGTCTGAATCCAACTTTATATATAATCAGATTAAAATTATTGCACAGGGGATAATCAACATTTTTCTCCTGCTTACAGTAATGAATCCCATAAGCAGCATAAAATGAATAAATGTATCTCTATAGGGCAGAGGACCACCACCCTTCCTCAGGGGCTCAAGTAGAAGATGCAAACTATGAAATGCAAACCTTAGTGAAGATCCCCCATAATGCACATATTTACCGAAAAAATATACATCCTCTCCCTACAATGCCCTGCCTCTCCCAAAATCCAGTCAGTGAAGCAGCCTTGAAAACCTTTACTTCAGACACTGTATGTAACTATAGCAATATTTTCCTCTGTCTTTCAGAGGTCAGATCCAAGTCCTGGATTTTACTCCCTGAAAAGCATCAGGCCATTTTAATATGCTGAAGTAATTATGAAGATAATAAACATTGAATTATGCAGAATAACTTTAATGTCACTGTGTTGAGGATTATTTTTCTATGAATTCACTGCTGGTTGAGATCAAATATTGACTTGTATGGTATAAATATTTCTACAAACAATAGTTGTAGAGCTATATTCCATAGTCCTCTCTACAAACAACAAAAGCTGAAAGCTTCAGTAATGAAATACTGTCTTCAAAATTTTAGGAGTAAATTTGCTAATGATTTTACTGAGCTCTCTCAAGCAACTATTTTTTTAGGTCTAATGACTTTAAAGGTAAGTAACAGCTTTGTTAAATCATTTCCTGCCTCTGGAAAAAATGTTTTAATCTATTTTTTACCATATTTTTTATTGTTTTCCTACGTACTTATGTGTATTAGAGACACTCATAACTAGACAGCATGTGATGGAACAACATCAAAACAGAAAACACAGACAGAACAACACATCTCATTACTTTTTCTGCTGATAATGAGACTGTCTTGATTTCAGTTACTAACATATAGACTGGTACTCAACATCATCACATAAGTCACACATTATTTGCATTTTTCCAGATACTATGGATACTGAAATAATAGTTTTCTACAGATGGGTGAAACTATTGTTCTACTACTGCATGAGACAAGCCAGGAGAACATACAGGAGTCAACACATGTATGAAACATCACCTTATTATGTTCTAAGTAGCAAAAACCAGAAACTAAAGGCAGGAAGAGAATCATTGCAATATGAGCATCAGTGCATAACTGGAGACTGCAAAATGGGATCACTTAAGGTTACTGAAACTAGCTTACACAGCTCACTGATAAGATTAAAAGGAAGACATGGTAGACAGTTGTAGCACTGTCTTTAAAGGAACATAGGTAAGAAGCTTGAAGTAAGATTTAGCTTCACTAAGCCTTGGTCAGGCTTACTAGAGACCAGTGATGTAGCTCAGCCGTGAGATATTGTTCTGGACTGAGATTAATTCAGTTCAGACCACGACCAGCAAAGTTATTTTGTACCTGTTTTGTCTGATTGTACAGGTGCTTTTGCTATTTGGTGTTTAAACTATCTTCTGCAAACCAGAAGGTTCTGTGAAGGTACTCTGAGAGTGTTAAAATCATCAATAATTTAGAAATTAGATATTTCAAAGGAACAGAAAGGGTCAGAGGTTTAGGAAGAGGAAATAGTGAAACTAATAAATAAGATAGGGAAGTGTTGCTGTTGATAATATTATAGGAAAGTTGTCAAAAACAGACATCACAGGGAATATAATGGCTTAAATCAATAAAGGTGTAAAAAGAACTGTTAACAGGTTAAGAAGTGGGTACTACAGGTAGAACAGGAAAGGAAACAAGTTATCTGCAAATCATAGGTGCTAGCTCACAGTATTTGAGATTTAAGGGCACTAATTACCAAACTTACTAAACTCCTGCCAATATATTTTAAAGAGGAATAGATAGCTGGAGACTTAGGCAGGAAGAGGAGGAAAGGGAAGCAACAGCTTGGCGTTGATATGCTACCTTCTTAAATAGTCTGGTTTTCTTTGTATCCTTATTAAAAAACACAGCCAGAGCTATGAGTTAAAATAGGCAAACATCTGGAAAATAACAAAATCTTAAAACTGAGAAAGTAAAATTTTAAAACAAAATAATTATGATAGAGGAAAAGAACTGCTTTTTTATGTTAAAAGCAAAAATGTAATAGGTGAGGGGAAACGGTAGCCAAACTGTGTCAAGATCTTAAATAGGCTTACAAAAAGGTCTCTGAGCAAGCTCTTACATTAGCTCAGCAAGCACTGCCTTGTGAAGGAAGATTCCAAATGGAATGCAAACAAAATATGCTGATAAGCAGCAATGTGTATAAACTCAGAGATAAGTAAGCAACAGAACAAGTTTCTAGGTATTTTCTTGTTCCACAACATAAAGATATGAAGAGCATTAAGAGCACTTTAATTTTATTACTACATGATACTGAAAACACACAAACATATTACCTTCTAAGGAATGCATCAATGCAAGCAAAGTGTTATTCTCTTGTTCCAACAAAAATGCATCAGAGTGCTCTGCATAAGAGGGGCATAGCCAGGATCAGAGTATGTTGTAGTCATCCTTCCATTTGGACACAAACAAGGAACCCCTGTAACTCTGAGCCAAGCTATTCATTCAGTGCAACCAAACTACTGGAAGTACTCCAAAAGGCATGGTAGAGAACACCTGATAATTTTGCTCACAGTCACCAAGCTATGCTGACAGGCATACACTGCCTTGTATCCTTTGGGAGATGGTGACTGCTCTCACAGATCTCTGTGGCTTTTCAACTCCTTCTCATGACTTGTAACCCATAGAATTTCCTAATGCCCATCTTCAAAGGGGAACCAACACTGTCTTACAAGGGCTTATTCAGCACAAGTAGAACAGCAAACAAAGGAATAGCAAAGTATGCAGAAGAAAGGACAAACAAGCAGAATTTAATTTCAAAAGGAAATTTCAAAGACAATGTCAGTAGATGCATATAATTTTACATGCAAGTTCAAAGTTTGGCACAGCTGATCATGGTATTTAAAATACTCAGATATGCATGCTCAATGGGTTGTGCCCATCCATGTATCTAGGAGAAAAATACAACATACCATTCAGGGAAAGGTATTAATTTAAAAAATTTAATTATTAACTAGAGACATGTATAAAGGTAACAAATTAAAGCTATAACCTACCCAAAGCTTACCTATAGTAATAAAAGACTCTCTCTACTAGTTTTGCTTTTCTAAGTAGCTCAATACTTGTCAAGAATGATCAATGAGCAATTGATTATAGCTTGCTGTTAACCTGGAATTAAAGATTAAGAAGCAAATACTGAGTTAAATCCTAGTGCCTGAGAGGCACAAAGATCCTGCAACAGTGACTGTGTGCAAGGACATAAAAGCTACCAAAGGAACTGTAATGAGAAGGTGATAGCAACAGGATGGGGGCAGGGACACCATTTTCTGTAAATGGTTGGTTTAGGCACAAGGAAAGTAACTTTTGCTTCAGAAAAGGCTGAAAACATCTCGAAAGCTGGAAATGTTTCTCTTACCATTCTGCTCACATTTCCCATTGCTCAAATAATCTAAAACTGGCTCTGTCTGAGGAGAGTAAAATGAGAAGAAAACTACTTGTCAATATTTCAGAAAAACAAAAAGACAGAGAAAAATTGCTAAGTGATGTAATGGTTCTCTGTATAAATGTACTTTGTACTAGGAGGGAATCCTACTGGCAAAAATCCATAATTTTCAAGTCTGAGAAGCAAATAACATGTGGAACAAAATACAGTGTCCAGTATTGCTGGACAAAGATTCAGAAGCTATACCATGGTGACAAGATCTATACTGGAATGGAGATAACACAGAATATGCAAACTCTTTCCTTTTAGCTAATTTCCATTATTTAGATAGAGATATTTTGAGATTCCCTAGGCAGTTATACCATATGATGCCAGGAAATTAAACAGCAGTCTCCATTCAAGAGCATGTTCCACTGCTGAAGTAATCAGACAGACCTCATCCAAATTCGTGAAGTAATTTTATTTCCACCAACAGGGAATCCAGTTCTATTTCTTGACTTTTCCTCCTCCTACATATTCTTTTGTTCTCTTTATACTGTGTTATTTCAATATTGGTAAAGGAATTATTTTCTCTTCTTCCACCTGCCACATATAATTTTGGACTGGCTTAGTTTGCCAAAACAATAGTCACAATTGTGGTGATGTGGAAATGCATCTTGAAATTAAACACATCCTGCACCAGCAAAATCATATATACAGCTCAAGTTTTAGAGACCAGTGTCTTATTCCAATTGCCCTGTCAAAGGTAGAACATGAATCTGGTGCTTTTTGTTGTATGTTATTCTACTACAAAAGATCAGAGCTTTCACAAAGATGTTTTTCTGCACCAGACAGAAACTGCACAGAGTCAGGCATTGACAACTGAGAGAATGCGATCTGATGATATTATACAGTGAATGAGTCAGTGCATCTGCTCAGGCATAGAAAAGGAAACGAACTGTGTTTTAATGTGGTATGTACTGTCACAGGATTATCAAAAGAGACACAAGTGGGTGACAACGTGCACTAGATTAAATACCTTAGCATTTGAGTTCCTCAGTGTTGTGCTTTGCAAGCAAAAGCAGAATGTAAGAAACCTTTGGAGCACCAGCAGCGCCTGCATAAACTATAGCACAGGACTCTGTGAATGCAAATCTCTTGTGGCAAAACTGCAACTGTTTTGGACCAATAAAAATAGAGTTTAACTGCAAAGTTGAAAGCCCACTTCATTCTGGGATTCAAACCTTTCTGCTGTTTTGTGATGTTAGGGTTTTTTGCTCAAGGACCCTCTTAATGAGTAGGACTTCTTTATGAAAGTAAGAAATATCAGCATTTGATCCCCATGTCTTGTAATCTGAAATTAATCAAATGCCATTAAAATTCATATTGCTTTAAAGGTTATATTTTTCCAAATGTACTGAGAGGAACACACTGAGAAATGAATAGTATACAGTACAGCAGATTTTCAAACATCCAACAAAATAAGCTTCTATGTTTTAGAAGTGGGGAGTGTGCTAAGGCACAGATGATTAATTTTTTCCCTTAAAAGAAATCTTCTCTTGAAGTTCCACAATAATAAACACAGTTCTCTGTAACTATACTAGACCATCAGAGAATATTCTATAAGAAACTACCACTCTTCCACTGCAAGTTCCTACTGTCATTAAATTATTTAAGTGTATTGAAGAACACAACTCTTGTAAATGTCTGCTGCATCCTCCGTTATTTTGAAAGACAGCAACCTGGTAAAAAGCAAAATGGAGAGGGGAAGAGAGAAATAAAGAGAGAGGGAGGGAATAGCCTAAATGCTTATTTTCCTCTGCCTTGTGTTTCTGTTTTCACTGCATTTTTAAGGTCTTTCTTTAAAACTAGGTTTTATCAGGCACAATTATATAGCATTTCCCTGTATAATTATACCTGACCTCCCCTCTCCCTTTTTTTAATGTAAACCAAATAGAACAAAACAACTAAAAAATGTTTAGACATATCATTCTGACAAATGGAAGTTGCAAGTTCAAGTGTCACTGTTTCTTTGTAGTTTTATCATGAGTTTATCACAATACACATTTGCAATTCACCCATTATATACCAGAATAGTAGTTAAAGGATTATTTAACAGTCAGTTTTCAGCCCAGCTTTCCAACTTCCAGAGTTGTTGAGATACACTTGAAAATGTGGCCAAAAATCATAGAAAAGATAGTGTAGGAAAGTAATAATAACTACAAATGAAATCAAGGAAATTTAGAATCCTTTAATCTGAGACTGAGAGCTTGACTGGGATTAGCAGTTCTGAAGGACAGGCTCACACTTAAGAACTGTGTAATTGCCATATGATTTAAGGCATTGAAACACATGGTGTTGTCTTTGGGGGCACTATTTTACCCTAATAGTAAAGACCATGAAGAAAGAAAACTGCAATTTCAAAAAATGACTGGAGCTCGCTAAAGGGAGGCAAGCTCTGAGGATCTTAGAGGCACAGCAGAAAGGAAAACAAAAAATTAAGACACTTTGCAGATGCTAAAGACCAGCCAAGATGTCTGCCAGCATAAGAAACACAAGACACTATACCCTGGATATTTTTTGATATATCTAAGTAGCACAACATAGTTGGCATGCTTTTTCTGATGCTTCTAAGTTCCAGACTTGAAAGAAGTTACATGCATGCTATATAAACATTTATAATGACACTGAAGTGAAAAAGAGATCTTAAAGTGCAGCAAGGCAGAAAAAAAATTATTAAAAATAATTTAATCTCCTGACGTGTTTCAGACTCAACATTCATCTGTTGATAAAGACTTAGCTATTCATATTTTAGAAATTATACTGTATCACTGTGTATTGTTTAAATGCAACAAAGGTAAATGATAATGATATTTTTTTTTGCCTCACAAATTCTGGAGGAGGAGGGCAGAGTTGCTATGTACTTGAACTGTATAATATCACTGAACTTGAATTACAATTTCCACACACTATGAAGATCTTTGTATGGAAACAGTACAGTTACCAACCAGGAATTGTAAAGGACATAATAATGCAGTGTTATTAACATATTTCGTATATTTTTCAGGGAATAAATTAAGTTGTGTACTTTTTATTAATCATTGAATGTTTAGTGTGTTTCATTTGAAACCTTACTGATTTGCAATAGATGTGTTTGACTACATTCACTTTTCCTTCTGTCATTATCTGCTGATTAGTTTATCTATAATTGAAGTCAATAAAGTCTCCTTAATGTACTGCTGTGTATCATTAAATATTGGTTGTAATCATGCAACTACTTCATTACTTTGGCATCACAAGAACATGCAAAGGATGCTCTGATATTCTCTTTCTTACTGCATAAACATTTAAACACCCAAAACATGAATTAGCAGCAATTTTATTTTAAATTGTAATCACAGGGTGTAATGACACCCCATTACCCTAAATTCTGGTTTAGTTGCAAAATGAGTATGCAGTCATTAACTGGTATAAACAGGTCACCTGTAAGTGAAAATCACACTTATCACAAGGAGATCCCTGTTCAAATAAAATAGAGCAAAGGGTCACGTGTCTAATGTGTCAGCTTCATCTTCCAGAGAATCTGGACTATGCACTTCTTTCTGTCCTGGAAGTCTGTGTGGCAGCATAATGTCAGAGTCATCAACAAAATACCAAGAATCTCAAAAATTATTCTGTAAAGCCAAAAAAGTAAACCAAGTGCTAAAAGGTTTTGCTCAATTCAAGTCTTAATTTCTCCACATCAGATCAGTGTAGTTCTAGAAGTATTGTGAATTACATTCTCCTCATCACATACCTAGGCTTACTTTACCAGTCCTTGAAAGGGCTAAGGTACCAAGGATGTAATTTAAACTTGCAAGCTCATCAGAGGGACTGTTGAACTAGCCAACTACAAGAAATGGAGCAATCAAGGGAAGGGATAGTCACTCTGCTTTGCATTCACTAGACGATATCTAGAGTATTGCGTCCATTTTTGATGCCCCTGCTACTACAACAAAGGCAGGGGTTCAGGAGGAGGTTACCAGAATGATCAAGACTTTGTAATTGGCCCTACAAGGAGAGGTTGAGGGACCAGGGCTTGTTGACTCTGGATGATTCAGAGGGACCTAACAACCAATAGGGAAACTACAGTGAGAAGATGGAGCCATGTCCTTGAAAGCACTGAGTGGGAGGAAATTCAGACTGGACATAGAAAAAACTTTTTTCAGCACAAGTACAGTGGAGTAATTTGCCCAGGGAGATTGTGGAGTCTCCGTTCTTGAGTGTTTTTTAATAGTCAAGTGGATGTGGCCCCCCTGGGAAACGTGGCCTGCTACTGCAGCTGACCCTGGGGAAATGGAGGTTTTACTAGAAACCTCCTCAGTTTCCTTCCCACATGAATTATTTTCCAATTCTGTGACATGTTTTAATACTGTGACCTTTTAAAATAGAGACAGTATCAACTGAAAACAATCATTTTGAATTAGAGAATGCCCACAGAGACAGATAGAAAAAAAATACATTCTTACTTTTCAGTTGCTGTGAGCTGTCCTACCAGCAGACCAGACCGGGAAGAACATGACATTATTGCCACTACTGGACTAAAGTAGGTTCATGTTTGGTGAGCAGGGACTGCTAACAAGGGATCTTTCATTCTTCTGCACTCTTTCATGTCATAGAATTGTAGAATGTTTTGGGTTGGAAACCTTCACATATTTAGTCAGACTTTCCTTAAAACTGCTACAGTAGTGAAAATGATCAGTATAAAAGAGTGCATTTAAGTACTCCATAACTTATGAAAGCAGCTATTGCCTTTTAAATCTTTAACTATGAAATTGTTCGATTGATGAACCTGTATAAATATATTGCCACAGGCTATACACATAAGACCAATCAAGTGGAAAAACAATTTGTTAGTAAGATGTGATTTACTGGCAAGTTATTTTTCTTCCTCAATGAAAAATACAAATGGACGATGTATTCTCCATTATAGTCTGGTTTGATATCTGACCAGTTACTGATCAGTTTAACCCTTCCTGAGGGCTGCTGACATGTAAACTCTGAAAATAAAAAGTTATTTTATTAGCTACAAAGATGTTATGTTAATAGATTTGAAAAGAACCACCTATGTATCTTCAATGTTTCTGATTGCTCAGATGAATTCACCTAGAAACTTGCTTCTTTGTTGAAGGCTTTTCTTTAAATCCGGTAGGTCTTCAGCTAGCAGAGTCAATGTTTTGGTTTGACTTCATCACTGTCATTTTTGCTCATAAATATCGTATACTGTCCAACAAATGAGAACTGTCTCTTCTGTTCTGCTTCCATTCATCACACAGAAAGCAAGAAAACATTAAAAGAAATCAGATTCTCAGTTAACTAATCACCTAGTCAACTAGTTACTGAATCTTTCTCTTTGCCTTTTATGTAAGATACTTTCCAGTCACACTTCCTCTTATCTGAAATTTTCCTTGACCTCCATAATCTTCCACAAATGCTTTGCAGTGCCAATATTCAACTTCATTAGCAGCCCTGGATGCATCCTGTAAGTTCCCAACATATGTCTACAGTTTCATCATTTCTCCTTGGCATAGATCTAGGCCGGTCTTACCTATGAAGATTATAAAAAGGGTGATACTGAGTATTTTGTCTTCTTCTCTATAATTTTTAATTAATTTGCCAGCCTCATTATGCAGCAGTTGCTTGCTATGCCTGCTCTTCTTCCTGCTTGGAGGGTTGTAAGAGTCTTGTGCTTCTAGAGTTGAACAATCTGAGTATCTCCTAGCACTCAAAGATTCTTCCTTATTTGTAAGTAATCAGTTCAATACTCCTAGTCATCATAAACAGTAGTTGCATTAGGAGTCACAACACACTGCAAAAATCTCCCAAATTGCTTGCGCATGACCGTGTTGCTTTCTGAAGTCCCCCATGAGAATCACGACCTGCAGAGCTGAGGATTTCCCAAATTCAGTACTTAGCTCTCTACAGTTAGTGTTCATTCCAGCCAAGAGAAATATTATCAAGCAAGAACGTCTGTGAATGTCTGATGGTTCTGAGCTGTGCACAATATAAAAACTGCAAAATATAAAGTCAGTCTTAAAAGTGGAGAAAAACAAGGCACACCACCTATTTCTGTCTCCCTACCTTTGAAATGGAACAGATACACAGAGGAGATACCTACATCTTGTATGCTTTCACTGTACAAGTACTGAGACTATTTGAAGACTGCACCTCCTTGAGCACTAATCTTTTTAAATCTCTCTTCAATAGTAACAAAACCTAGTACTTAGTAAATATCCTGAAGTTTAATACAGAAATAAATGTGTGAGAGCAAGAATTCCAATAATCTGTCCTTTAAGCAATACTCTGGTATTACCTGATGCTATATGACTGAAAGTGTAAGCAAATTTGGAATAAGTTTCCAGGGGGACTTATTTTGGGAGTTTTAAGTGATGTTTCTCACTTTAATTTCAATTAAAGTAATAGCAACATATCCACTGTAAAGATCTATACTACCATCAGCAACATTTGCAATTTGCTATTGTTTAGAGTAAGAATAGCTGTTTTAACTTTTAATGACTGGAATCATTTTTACTTTGGAAAAGCCAGAGATTATTCTTGAAAAAAAAATAATAAATCTGGGTATTGTCCCAGAAAGTTTAAATTAAGATTTAACGGTTTGAGTTTTTTGTTCAATTTTTCTCAAATAGATTACATTTCAGTTGCATTTTATCTCCCTTTCTATTTTCTGTTTTACCCCCTTCTTTGTATAATTGAATTTCTACTTTGTCAATACTCCCATATGATTTTCTTCAGTCAAATAATATCCCTTTCTACGTCATCTAGTTTCTACTTTCAAATCTCTTTAGTAATGCATAATAGGAGATTACACCACCTCTCAAAGCCAACTTACAGGCTTACCAAAACATTGCTGGAAAAGCATAGCATTATTATTTTTATATGTTTCCCAACAGAAGGCCAATTAGTTTTGGAAGCCTTCAGGATCCCATGGAAAAGAGATTTTTATGATTTATATATAGATGCAGAAGGTTTCAATTAGATGGTAAGGGTGAAAAAGTAACAGTTAAAGCTGTGGGGGTTTCTGTTCTAGCTGCAGACCTAAAATTATATGATGAATCACAAATGCAGAAAACTCATTGTTTTCCTTTTTTGTCAGACCTGTAGTCTTCTATGATGTGTGCTAAAAGATGCCAATTTCCCTGCTTATTTTCCATGTATAAAACAAGAAAGCCATGTCCTATTCATTTGACTGACACAAAAAGCTTCAGAAAATATTTCAATGCTATAAAGAATTTGTAGTCAACATTTTTTCTGCTGTTCTTTATACCTCTAGACACTTCAAGTCAGAATTCTAGGTATTATACTCTAAAGCAATGGCTCTTGCTCCTTCTCTGGAGTGTTAACATTTGTTGCAGCCCTAGTCAACCCTGACAGAATACAAGGAAGTGATTTGAATTCTTTCTCCTGTTGCTACCATAACCAGTTTCTGGAATGTCCTGATACTTCTGCTTCATGTCTTTTTCCAGTTACCTCTTGAAGTCTAAGGATTATTGCAAAGACACTTCCAAAATGTTGTAATACTTCTGGAGAAACTAAGTTTATAATGTAGAAGCCACAGCAAAACAAAGCAGCATTAAGAAGGTAGGTGGCATTTGATCTGTGAGTAGAAAACAGTGATACTGTAAGACAAACTTGTCATGACGCATTCGACAGGAGGGCATGATGCTCATTACAAATTCTCATCAGGCTGAACAGACACCAGAGAGCTCTTACTGCATAATCACTTTATCTCTGGTGACTGACCCACTATTCAGTCTCAAAGGTGCTGGCTAACAAGCCCTTAACTTTTATAATACTTTTTCTCAAGCTCCAAACTCCCTCAAAAAACTTCAGCATGAAGTATGGGATAGAATATGATAGCCGCATTCTGCCAGGACAAAACAGAGTGGAGAGAAATAAAGGCAGAAAGAGAGAAAGAGAAGAATGAAGATCACCACACCTTAGATCGCGTCTTGGTCCTGATGCAAGAATAGTCTGGATCTAGGGTCAACAAAGACAGCAAGACAAAGTGAGAAAAAAGAGAGAGATAGCAAGAGGGATCAACCCACTTCCTTTTATAGTTTATCTGGTGCATGTCTCTTATGTACAATAGATTTTTCATGCCATTCCATTAGCACATATACAGCCACCCCTTTTGAGTACCCCAGGAAGTAATTGCAGAGGGTGGGGAAGTTGACATAGGCACACTGAGCATGAGTCTCAAGGCACAAAAAGAAATCAGCTCAGAACAGCACTGCCCCACTTCCACAGGATCCTCTCTTCCAATCATCATTTTCCTGTCATAACAGTCAGAATGTTTGAGAAAAAGCATGCTTATACCTAGTCCTCCACAAAACTGATATTATCTAATTGCTCAATTTAGTAAATTATTATCCATTCAGCTAAGATATATTACATGACTGAGTGTCCCAGGTTAATGTCTACCCCAAAGCACAGGTAATGTAAGCGAGTTTTTAACTGCACTGTCCAGATTTAACTGCTTAACAACTAAAATGTGAAGTATAATTATACACTTAATTTTAAGTGGTTCCTAAGATTGAACCTGTATTTAAGTAACAGCTTTTTTAAGTTTGACTATTGAAAATGTTATCAGAAATGCAGGATGCACATGGAAATGTTACAAATATAGCATTTGTCAGATCAAACATGAAACAAATGCTGCAAAGTAGATCTTGTTAAATTGAATGGAATCACTGGAAGTAATTATCAAGGTACCTCTGCATGTATAAAAGAGGCTGGAGAATGAGATGACTGAAATTTGAAAGAGAGACCTAGACAGCTGATTGTAGCTGAACATGTAATTCGCTTAAATTTTATTATAGCTAATTGTTGTAAGAAAATGCCAGAAAACTGTTTTGTTACCCCCTCTCTGAAAATTACAGTCTAGATGAAAAAAGTACTTTGAACACAATGGCTTTTATGAAGGAAGTCATTATAACTTTAAGGAAGGAGGTTGCTTACACAGCAGGATACAAACTACACCAATTTAAAAACAAATGGTGTTTGGCTTATGTAGTGATACTGCCAATTTGATGATTTGTGAGGAAACATGGTATACCTGCTGTGATTTGTCATTGGTATGATTTACTTGCAAAATATATGTAACATGGCATCCACTATATTCCTGAATGGATAACAGATCAGCATAGAATCTGAAGAAGAAAAAACAACTGCACTGTCCATACTGCTATTTTCTCTGTAACAGAAAGTTTGGCAAAATATATTAACATCAAAATCACCAAAAGGCAATGAGACATGCAGATTTGAGTGTCTTTGATCTAAATCTGGCAGTTTCAGGAAACCTACATCTGATCTTTTCATTGCTATCACCTGGGAATACAATAATATCAGGTTTTAAGCCACTATAGTGAACATTAAATTTTAATGTACCTGTGGAGATTTAAGTGCATTTTCTTCTGCATGACTAGTTTGAGATTTAACAACAGTAACAACAAAGAGGAAGAAAGAAAACAATAAAAAAATCTTTTAATCTTACCCCTCAGTGTGTTCCAGCAGGAATCTTGTCTTTCATACTCTCCTTAGCTCTTGAAGAGAAGTCTTTTTAAGTAAGTCTTTTTGATCCCCTTAAGTAGCCCAGGAAATTTTGGAGATGCATTCAAAAATATTGCTCTGGAATCTCCTCTTTCTTCTCTTTTAAAGTTGAAAATGCTTTTAGGTTAAAGATTTATTTTTCTACATTCCTGAGCAAGCCAGAAGGGTTTTAAAGGAAGTTCTGAACTGTTTCTACATCTATAAACTCTGCTGGAAAATGAGGCCCCGTCAACTCTTTTGAGGGGGCATTTGAAAAGAGACTTAGTGAGGCAGGAAAAAAACCCACCCTGATAAGCAAAAATCAAAAAGTATGTCTCTAGGTTGTAAGAACCTATAATTGGATGATTTAATTTTGGAGTTGTTTGTTTGACAAGATTCTTAAAATTGGACTAGATAACGGTATGCTAAATGACAATTATTAATGAGTGAGTTCTAAGTAGGCAAGGTGAGATCACCATTCCAGTCTTATCAGAAATCTTCACACCTTCATTTCTGTGAAGAAATTAATACCTTAACTTCCCCCACTCCTGTCTCCATGGTATTCATCTCATTCTGAATACCTATGGGTATTTCAAGCTTATCAGTCTTCCCCTCCTGCTGATTTCAGCCACTTCCCTAGCTGTTCTTTCTATACTTGCAGTGAAGTCTTCTCCTTCTGATCTAACAATGTGTGTGATGCAATATGAGAGGTATCTTTCTTAAACTGCTGTCTAGTAATATATACTACCTGTTCTTCAATATCAGCTGATGCTGCTTTTGTAGCGTACTTAGGAGCTCTTCAGGTCAGAAATAGGGAACCCTTGAGGTTACCAGTTCTTATGACAAACAAGTTCTAGTCTACCTGGCATCAGACACATAAATCTATGACTTCCTGATCATTTTGTGATGATCACAACCAGTAGATGAGGATTTACTGACATATAAAAGGACTAACATTTAAATCTAGTCAGCCCTGGCCAGGTGTCATGATTTAAACTGAGCTGGAAGTTAAGCCCCACCCAGGCTCCCC
>VXBX01002111.1:0-32202 GCA_013400415.1 Scytalopus superciliaris | reverse complement strand
CACCCAGGCTCCCCATCCCCCACCCCCACCAGTGAAGAGAGAGACAAAAGGCAAAGTCAAAAAGGGTTGAGATAACAATTTACTGGAAACACCAACAGAGATAAGAAAACAAACAGTAACTATACTAATAACAGTGCATAAAAGAGAGTGATTACATACAAAATGCTCAACAAGCCTGACACAACCACAGCCAGTGCCACCCCACTCCTCCTTCCACCGCATTTTCGCCCAAGGTGAAAAGGACACTCATATCCTCAGGAATGAGAGAGATTTAGTTCCCCCTTGCCCTGGCAATGAAAAATAATGGCTGACAATGGGATCAGCATTACTCTGCCACTTGATCCCCTGGAAAAGGACAAAATGTCAGTGGATGCTGTGCAGGCCACCTTTTACCTCAACCCAAAGCCATCCCCTTCGAGGAAGTGAGAATCCCTTACTTTCACCCGCCAGCAATGACGTGGATGGGATAGAATAACAACCTAGATGCACCTACACGACTTCAGGCTCCGCCCCTCACATCCTTGGCCAAAACTAGGACAGCAGGCCACATACCATTCATTTAATACTTATTAAGAATATGACTTTAATGTCCAAGTGACTTGTGCATCAGAAACTTCAACTCCCAGAATGAACATATTTCTGTAATTGAAAATTCCAACCCAACTTGTTCTCACACTGCAATCACTTAGTGCTAACTGCGTCTCTACTCTTTTCTTCCAGCATCTATGAAAAACAGATTCCTGGTTTGTCTAAACATTTTTTACAAAGTCCTGCTCAAGAATTTGGTGACTAGGGCAGCTTGGATGTTTTTTTCTTAATTGTGGTTTTTCCTTCAACTCAGTCTCTCTGGAGAATTAGACCAGTATTCTCAGACCCTGCCCTTTGTATTCTGCACTTCTCTCAGTTCTCATTAACGATGTTTTTGTCCCAGCCACTAATCTGTACCTCATCTGCATTTTATACTTCATCTTCTAAAAGTAATTTAAATATCATGATTAGTGATTTCCTTACAAGATGCATCTGAAAGGATTTTTCAATGCCTTTCTTTTCAGCTGTGGAAGCTTCCCAGTGGTTTACTGTTGAAATATTCACATTTCCTCTAGGCAATCCCTTCCATGTCAGCCTGTTGAGTGCTTTTAGATTTGCAGAAAGAAGGAAACTTGCAAGACAAGCAGACAGCTTGTGAGCTAAAACTCCTGAGCTTTGAGGGGCTTGTTTGCCTGAAGGGTGAACACAGTTCACTGCAGATCTACCACAGTCCTATTTTGTTAATAAATGTACAGCATGTAGCAGCTAAATGAAAAATGAAATTCAGTAGTAATTCCTGAAGGACCTCAGGGATGTGTTACAGTGACAGAATGCCAATTTGTATCTCTAATAGGATAATATACTGGTGAAACATCAAAATCATTTTATATGGGTGCATGTCACAACATGCTGAAGCATCCTTGTGCTTAGAAGAGTAATGTAGTCATAATAAAAATCTCATTTTTACCTTTTATCTTTCTGGGGCCTGTAGTTTTTTAAAATATGACTGTCCATTTGATGTTATTCAAATCCAGCATAGAAAAAACAGATTTCTAGTCAAAGAAAATTTGAGAAATTCTCAAACATAACTACTCCTAAAAGAGTCACTGACTCCACTAGCAAGGTTTAGAGTTGTGCTATCTCATGGACGAAATAACATGACTATTTTAATGTGTGGCTTTGCTAGACTTTTTTGTTATTCTAATTTATTTCTTTAAGCTGTTTTGTGTATGCAGCTGGTTTTGAGGGAGGTTTTGGTCACCTTTTAAGTAGGTACTCACTTGCAACACAGATTGTCAATGCTAATCATTTCTCATACCCTGAGTACTGACGTATTTTGTATATGATCTGTACTAACTGTAGGCTGCAGAAATTATGTAGTATGGACTTAAAAGTTAGTTTACCAATGTGGGGGTTGACCCCAGCCAGTGGCCAAGCACTCACATTTCTGCCCTCTCATCCCTGCATCCTACCCAGCCAGCTGGGAGAAGGAATAGAAAGAACAAAATCAAGAAAACTCATGGGTCAAAATAAAGACAGTTTAATCAGTGAAGAAAAACAAAAGGAGAAAAAAGAAATGATGCACAGGAAATCACTTACCACCTTCCACAGGTGGATAGATGCCCATACAGACACCTTAGAAAATAAATCCCCACCCTTCTTCCTAGGCCCCAGCTTTGACTGCCAAGAGTGACATGACATCGTACGTATTATCCCTTTGGCCAAGTCAGGTTAGTTGGCCCTTCCCAATCTCTTGCCCACTCAATTAGGCAGAACAGAGACAGAAAAATAGAATGCCTTAACACTGCACAAGTCACTTCTCATTGGTGCTATTATCAATGCTTTAGCCACAAATCCAAAACACAACAGCACACTGGCTGCTACAAAGATGATTAACTCTATCCCAGCCAGACTCAGTACAATCTGCTACCCCAGCACCACTGTTTACAAAGATTGCAGGCACTGTGCTGATCTTCTATCCAAGGACCAAGCCTGCAACATTGTAAATTATAAATTATGATTTATGCTGACACTCAAACAGATCTTTTTTGTTTGGAGTGACATCGTTTAAAAGACATATAAACAAAAATAAAAAGTTGCAATTGTGGAAAATATGGAACTATTTTAGCACACTAAATTTTTGGTTTGTTTTTATTTTTCTAGTCTGAGTTGGACCACAGTTTTAAGATCACTTTTTTGTGTCTTTGGTACGAAAACACAGTGCCATTCTCTCAGAACCTATCAATAAAAGTTTATCTTCATTTTCTGTTATTAAGTCAGCATTCCAGCATCCTACAGCTGGAAACACAGCTTGAATAGCAGTTTCCACAGATTTGCACTTACAGTGAACAGTCACATGCAGAGTTATTGCTAGATTTAAACATTCCAAAAATTCTCTTTACTTGTTTTTATTTAATAAGGAAAATTTTTCAGTTGTTCTCTCTTAACACTGAAATTTAACTCCTGTAAGTGGATGACTCAGTAAGTTTATGCTTATAGTACTTACATAACCTTGAAGGAGAGAGGAACCCTTTCAAGGTTTCTTTTGAATCTAGCCTAGATTAATAATATGCAGAAACCATTGCTATACTGACAGCTATTGAATAGTAACTGCAATTAAGTAGGTCTTTTCCTAGCAGGTATCTGTCCTTGCAATTAACTGGTACCCACATTGTTAGTCTCAGGTGAGTATATAAGGAATAGGGACAGGCTATTCCATTGCCCTAAGGGCTTGTATGTCCTAAGATTATGAATCTGCCTCTTGAACACATTGCAGTTCAAACTCAAACTGCAGCCTGTTCTCTGATTAATAGCTAGACTGAAAAATATAAGTTGTGGACTTTTTGATTAAGCAAAATTAATTAGGTTTCCACTAAACCAAAGCAGGACTAAGTTTTACTACTTAGTTCATTCAGAACTTCAATCTTCCCCTAATTTGGACATGGTTTTAAAAATAATGAAACTAATACTACAGACTAATATTTCAGATAAATAAGTTTGAGTTTCTTTTACCCAGTGAGAGAGTGTTAACATGTATTATCTGACACAGACAAATTTTAACATTTACACAGGTATGGCATTTTATGCAGCAAGAGAGATTAAACCTAAGAAAATTTACAGTGTCCTTTAGTAAGAAAACTAAAGCATGATTTTGGCTGAACCTGATTATATAATTTAGTTGTCCCCTCGGATAGAAAGGATATAATAATTGGTATACAAAACCTACCATTTGTGGGAGAAGGTAGGCAGCAGACAGGATATGGTCACAAGGGAATATTCTCACGGTTTCAAAACAAAGCAGAAATATTCCCTTTTGTAATGACTGCCAGGGAATGCCTGAAGAGTAGAGGTCATTGGCATCTCTGTTAGCATCTTGTTTCTAATAGCTCTCTTAGAAAAAGCACTCCTTTGAGATGCAATAAAATCAATTCACAGAACCGAAGAATGGTTGGGGTTAGAGGGAAGCTCTGAAGGTCACCTTGTACACCCCCCCTGCTCAAGCAGGGTCAAATTCCCAGCCATTGTTTTGAGCAAGAAAAATAGTATTGCAAGAAAAGGACCACCAACACTTCTGCTTTCCTCTGCTATTTCTGAATTTCTCATAAAGAGGTGTAGAAGCTAGACAGATCTAGAATAAAGAGGTTTTAAACATGAAAACACTATAAACTTTCATCTTCCACTTACTGTGCTGAAACAACTCCAACTGCTCTGGTACTTTTATTCAGATTCTGGCCAAATGGAAAAAAAATAGTGAACAGGATTATTTACCATTAAGAGAAAAAAAAGGTTGGGAAGGGGAGGGTAATAAGATAGAAAAAATTGTAAGTCAAGATAATGGCAGTTTAATAAAGCAAAGGTGAAGGTCATGTTTGAAAGCAAAGTAAAACAAAAGATTTATTCTCCATTTCCCATCAGCAGGCAATACCCAGCTGCTTCCCCCGAAGCAGGGCTTCAGTGCAGGTAGTAGTTGCTTCCGCAGGCAAAAGTCATAAGTAACAAATTCCACCCCCCCACCCCCCACCCCCCCCTGCTTCATTCTCCTTTCTCTAAACTTTTATTTCTGAGCTGATGCTATATGGTACGGAATATCCATTTGGTCAGTTTGGGTCAGGTGTCCTGGCTGTGTCCCCTCCCAAGATCCTGCCCACCCCCAGGCTACTGATGGGGTGTGCTGCCCAGCCGTAGCCAAAATACCTGTGCGTTTTCAGCACCTTTCTGGCTACCGATGCAAAGCATGGCAGTGTAAGGGCTGCTGTAGGGAAAATTAGCTCCGTCTTAGCAAGACCCAATACACATACACAAGTTTTCTTTGTTTTTCTGTGTGGAGAAGACACTCTAGTATAAGTGGACCTCAGCGACATAAAAGTACTATACTTCTCTGAACATCATCAGTTTTGTTTTAAGAAGTTAATGGAGGGGGATGAATATTTAGAATACAAAGTGGATTTTTTTTTCTTTGTTTAAGTTCTGATTTCTTTATATATGATTCACCATATCAGAAAGCAAATTTCCAGAATTGCATTTTTCCTGTGCTGCCGCTTTTTCCTCTCCACATGGCAGTGGAATTTATTTTCAGTAAAAAAAAATAAATATGTGTGTGACAAGCAATATTGAAAGCTAGCATGTGTAACAGTTGAAATTATCACAATATGGAGCTCTACATTTTGAATCAGAAAATTTGCATTTGAACTTGACAGTCTCCCTTAGATGATATTTATTTGAAACCTTGAAATGTAGCAATGGTTACAGAATTACAAATATATTCCAAGGTCAACAGTAGTAGAAAAGAATCACATTTTAGTAACACTTAATATCCATTCATTCTTTACTAAACATTACATTCAGCCATTATAGAAACTAGTGGGATAGCAATACATCTTTCAAAAACAAATAGCCATACTATAATACGATGATGTGTAAAACATTCTAAAGTGTAGTTGTTGAGTCTTAGTATTTATAAGATAGCGAAAGCTATCTTATGCTACATTTTTTTAAAAAAAGTCATTGAAAATATCTATATATGTTAGAATTGCTAAAATAGTAGGCTTCATATTAACTAGCCTGAGCCTGTGATGTTCTTCTAGATCTAATAACAGCCACATTATTATTTCTTTTGTACAGACGATTTAATGTGTTGTGTTCCATACAGCAACCACAGAAATTGCTTATTATATGTTTTACATCCTAATGCTGAAGACTTGTCATGGAAACCATTGTGCTGTAGTACACCAAATTTTAAGATGGTTTGGATACTTTTCAAAATGACAGGGAAGGGAAGTTGGAAGACAGGGGCATTACAGATACACATATTTATTTTTAAATTATATTACAGAGAATTATAAAGGCCTTTACCGATGTTTAGAGTCTGTTAATGATTTGGTAACTTTTTAAAGGTCTCTGTGTTCCCATACATCTTTGTGTTTCAAGTTGGGAATTCATCAGGAGAGACAACAAGGAAAACGAGATGCAGAACAAATGTTTGGTCATTAAATTAACATTTTTCTATGTATGCCACTGTCAGGGAAATGAAAGACTTAAAAATCATCCACAGCAAGGACAGCTGCTGACATTTGATAATGTAAACATGTAGACAGAGGAATATTTTAATATTGTGATGTGTATTATTGTTCACTGTGTGAGCATGTTAGCTACAGACTGTGGCTGTGACTAATTCCTCAGCAGGCAGGTGTCCATTAATTTCAATCATAATTCACTAGCAAAACTAATCTTAAAAATATTTAAAAATTAAAAAGTGAGGAAGGTAGGGAGGCAAGGTTAGGATAGTTGTAAACAAAATAATTTCCTATCTCAAGGTAGATGGTTTTAAGTTTAATATTTTGTATAAGTGAACAATTTCAGAAAGACTAGTTTGACTAAAATAGTTCATTGAAATATTTCAGCTCTGTGATTTAATGCTTGACAAATGGAACAGACATGATTAGTTTTGGTCTGCAAGTGTGATGTTTGCATTGATTTTCCCCTGCTATGAGGATCATTGCTGAATTTCAAAATGGAAACTACCATTAATGCTTCATTCCTTCATATTTCCCACCCTCAACCATAATTTCACCAATTGCCATTTTTAATGAAGAAAAGTGATGAAAAATAGTGAGCTGTCAGCAGCTATTTTTTCAGCAACAGATCTATGCATGTAACCACATATTTATTATTCATCTGTGCTTGTCTCCCAATCTGTCTTTAAAAATAACAATTTATTTTTGAACTACTTGTAGCAATATTTAACCACTGAACCCTTTAATTACTTACACTACTGACAAGCAGGGCTCACTCAAATGCTGAGATAATGGTTTTGTACACGCAAGCTGAATTAAAAGGTAAATGACTGAACTTGTCAATTTTTAATAACTTTCCAGTTTTGAGTAGAATCAGAATGTTCCTGAATGGTAATGATGCCACACAAATATGTACATGTGTGTATGCAGGTATGTATATACATACACACAGAAAGTATATTTCACAGTAGAATGATTGACTCAGTATTTTATGTTCAGCTTTTTTTTTTCAGCTATGCATCATCATATAAGAGGTGTTGCCTCTAAACTAAGGTTGTCACCTAAATCCCCTTCTGGTACCCTGAAAAGAAACTGTCACCTGCAAAGGACGTGTCACATGACTTGCAATCCTAATTTAGCATAAGATTGAATACATATAAACAGTGTTTCACTTTCCTCATCAACTAAAGAGTAATCCTAAATTTCTTTTCTACAATAGACAGTTTCTTTCAAAAGGATAAAATGCTGGGAGATGGGAACCCCACAGCATTGATTAGAAACATATAGCTAACAAGTGAATCTGTAATATGCTCAGGAACACTTCCCTAAACCTTCTTATTTTTCTGTGTCTTTTCTTCGTTCTGTCATCAGTATTATATTATTTGTAAGTGCCAAATACTCAGGATACCATGGAAATAAATGAAGCTGAAAAGCAGGGATACCTATTCTCATCCCAAGTTGCTGTTGGATCTGAAAAAAACAGATTCAAGATCCCTGTGTCTGTCACATATGACTCTCCAAGGGCCATCCAAACTCACAAGAAGTCCTCTGGACCAGGACCTGACAGAGAACAAGGGGGGCCAGCCACACAGTCTCCCCTATGCACACCAGAACCCTCAGACCACTAGGAATTCAGGGAATCCTATATTTCGGATACCGTTTGTTCCTTATGTCTCACAGGAAGTAGGGACATGCATGTGTTCTTACCAATTAAAACACATGTAGATGATTTTCAAGCACCAAAAACCCACAAAACTAATTTTCACTTTTTTATTTCTTTTTGAAGAGGAGGTAATTTTCACAAAAATCACTTTTAATCCAAGTTTTCATGTGATATAAATGCATTCCATGATAATGCCTTATCTATTTACTATTTCTCATTCTCTAGTGAGAAAATTATTGTTATTATTATTAGTAATAATAATAATAATAATGATGCAATGAGAGACTAGAACCTCTATCATGTGACTCTAGGGTCTACTAAACTACTTTTCCTACTTATATAGTAGTGGTGATGTATACCTCAGTTAATTTACTAGATAAAATATGAGAAGGGGCTAAAACCTGATGTACAGACAGGGAATTAAAAACATAGTTCATTCCAACTTAAGTACAGAATGGAGATTAAACATTATTTAGTTGTCTAAATTATAGATTACCTGACCTGTGACCTAACAGACACTTGAATTTCCAGGAGGGCAGAATTTCCTCACTCTGTAAATGTCTCGTTTTGAACATGAAGCTCTTCCTTATCTAATTAATTACCTGTTGAATTCTATTTTTCATATTTTCTAAAACCATACCTATCAAATAAGATGTCTTGGAAAACTCTTGCAAAAAGAGAACAGAAAAGGCAAGAAGAAAATGTTGTGTTGCCATTTCAATCAGGTGGTAGTTAGGAACTTTCCCCAGAGCTGAAAAACTGGGCTCCAACTACTTTCTTAACAAAGCATCCACTTTGTGAGGGTATGGCAAATTTCTGTCCTTTCTACCCACACCATCCGTCTTGGTATTAAAAATGGGTTCAAATCTCTTCACCCAGAGAACAATCGCTTTCTTTCACCTCAGAAAAGATCTTTAGCACCAATCTTCCCAAGAAAAGGCAATCTTCCAACTTCAATAGCACTATGTGAGAAAGGGATGACTGATAACTAACTCCAAGATAATTCTACAGCTGTGAGCCAGAAATGGGCAGGGGTACTTCTGTGAATTATAAACTGCACTAGAGAAGACAAGACTTAAACACATCCTTCAGAATTTCCTACTGATCTCCTACAGTATTTCATACTTAGATTCAGGTTCAGCTTTGTAACTTTATGGTACATGTAAATGTCCAAGTAAGGAATGAAGTCACTCAGTATTCCTGCTATAGTGAGCACGGAGAGACAGGCTACACTGTACAAGTAGATTAATTTTTGAGGGATCTGATTTACTCCCCACAGAACATGTATTTCTTCAATATCTACAGAGGGAGCCTACCAAAGTAAGAGATTTCTACTTTATATGCCTGATTTAAGCTTCTAAAATACAACGAGTATAGCTTTGGTTTTGCAAGATTTATGTTTATCACTTTTCAGTGCCTAAATTCCACAGAAATGAGTCAAGTCATTCGTGCCTGAGCTCTAGGTTACTTCAGCCAATCTATCAAAATGAAGTGCTGTTAGAACTAGCAATCATATTCCACTTTTCTGAGACAGGATCCAGCCTGTTAACTCAAAGACAGAAACAAGGATTAAATCAGGAATTATTTGTAAGTGAAAAATGTCAGTAAAAATTGTTAGCAATGATGAATAAGTCAACCAGTTCTAATAAACATAGTAAAGCAAAGTCTGGTAAAAATTGCCTAGCCAATATGCAATTAAATATAAAATTATTAATTAATTTCAAGTTTTATGTTCTAGATGAGAGAGCCCACCATTAGAAAAAACAGCTAATGACATATTTGCACTGTTCTCTAAGGAAATTCTTCTAATTAAGCTTTAAAATTCAGAATAATCAGAGAAAAAAACACTTGGGAACCAAGTCTTTGACAAATGTGTGTTCACAATGTAAGTAGCTAACATATATTAAAATAAAAAATACATGATTATTTTTGCAATAAGAGACTGCTGTTTATAGCTTTATATTTTGAACAGACAAGTATCTATTTGTTCATACAGGTATATGAATTTTTTCACGAAAATTAAGGATTCATTGTTTATATTGCATTGAGAGAAGACCACTCATTCAACCGACAAAGAAAAAAGACTCATTCTAAAGATCACTGATTAGCAAAGAGGACACTTGTGGAGGTACTCAAGCCACTATATGGTTTTATCTCACAATGGGGCCTGAGGAGGGAGCAATACTTTCAAGGAGATAATGAGGCTCCAAATTATCACAAATATATTCCAAAATCCATTCATCCATTCAAATCAGTCTTTGCCGACAAAACCATATCTGCACTAAAGAATACATTTTTGAGTTTACAGAGGAGACAAAAAGACATCAGGAAGGAACATTTGCAAGTATGTGTTCAGGTGGCACAATGTGGTCGCTTACTATCAAGTCAGAACTTTTAAAATATTTTGTTCCAGAATAAACTAGCACCTTCTAGGTAAAAACTTGCAACCAATTATAGTAACAGTTTTTTAAAGATTTATAATACATTATACAAGAATTTACTTATTTTTCAAAATAATACTTTAATACATTCAGCATAGTTTCCTCAAGAGAGCTTTATGTAGTCAAACAATGCCTAACAAGTATCATTTAAGTCTTGCTTAAATCTTACACTAGATTCTTGCATAAGAATAAACATAATTCTCTTAGAGAAATCCTTCCTACTGCTATGAGACCTCTTTTCTTTGGTTAGCACTACAGGAATTTTGAGACAAGTTTTCTAGAGTTCTAATTGTGCCTTCATAGTCTAACCTCTAGATGGGAGGAAGCCTTGAGGGAAAAGAGAGATATGCATACACAGGTTCCTGAGGCATATATCATCATTCCTTCTACATAATGTGTATCTGCTCTTCATGTGGTGTTGGTTCACATTCTGGTCACAGAATTCCCTAATGTTAAACACCTCCTGATTCTGCCCAATTAATAACTTTAATATAAATCAAAGCATAATTCATGCCTTCCCTAAGATCCAGGAAAAGCTTTGGCACCTGTCTTCTCTTCTGCTACTGTTCTTCTCTGAGTCCTATTTAAGTGGTGAAGAATAGAACTTCTTTTTCTGGGGATAAAGCATTCAAATACAACTCTAACTAATAGCACTACTAAGCTTAAAAATAAGAAAATCAAATATAACACTTTGAACTAGTATTTTACATTTGCTATGACTACATTTATGTTTCCATCTGTGGGTCTGATAGCAGCTGACCTAATGGTTGGCACCACCAAGATCTTACTGATATGTCTTCAAACCTTAGCAGTTCTGAAGTCAAAACTTTATCTCATCATATTTGCTCACATCAGACAAGTTGTATCCAGTGATTCACAGTGACAAAAACAATTACAAAATTTCATTTCCTGTACATCTGTAACAGGAAATCATGTATCACCTCACAAGATTCTTCTTCCCTTTCATCCTCTAATTTGAAGCAAGGAAGGTGCCAGATAATACATGTACTTAGGGATAATTACTCAGTCAGTTTACTCAAAATAGTAGCAGATGGGTGCTAACTAGTTCTGTTGCCTTTTCTGAATGTTCTCCATCAGCTAACAGAGCGCTTAAATTGAATGGGAGAACAAAATTTCAACAAACTGCATGTTTAGTGTTTCACTTTCCCTTAGCCAATGTGCTATCACACAAAAGGTATGCTGCTGAACTTAACTGGACATTTACTATCAAGTTAACAATAAGGTGATTCTCTGTGGTACATTTAACAGAATTAATTTAGAAATGCATATGGTTCACTATTAGCTTCCTGTGATCTATAGCAAGTGAAGGAAACTGCAGGTTTTTAGATCATGTCACCACAAAGTAGATCAAACTTTCCAATAAAATCTCTGGCTGAGAATCTCACAGACAAATAAATTACTAACTTTAATTCACTAATGTCAGGGTGGGGGAAGGTATGGTGAAATCAGGAGCAGTTAACTAGCTAAATAGAAGTTAGGTGCCATGATGATGTGTAGACTTGAGAGCCAACTGAAAACGAAGGCCCAGGTTATAGATAAAATTTACTAATACTTTGTTTAGCAATCAGTAATATTGCATTAATATTTTCAGGAATCTAATTCACAAAGTACATAATGCGTACAGCTATCTGTTAAAATTACTGAAACTTTCAAATACTTGATGTTTAGTTTTGTAAGATAATAAATTGCAGAAACATTTACACTAGAAGAAAATAATGCTAATTTGAAAAATAACAACAGGCTTTTATTACTTCAATTTAATATTTCAAACACTTACTAAGCCTAATAGTGATATAAAATAATAATGCATTCAGAATAAAATAAATATAAGACAGGAATAAGACAAAGCTATTTGCATTCAGGGTTTATCCTTACAAATATGCATTTTATGTAGATGAGCAGTCTTTATTCATTATATATTTCTGTCTAAAACGGCTGTTTCTGAAAGGCTATGCTTCCACAGTCATTCTTGACTGTGAATAAAAATATGCTTCAGTTTTCTCCATATGACTTTGCCTGATGTGCAAACATAAGGCGCAATTCAGCTGCTCACTCCTCAACTGTGAAGGGACTTTGCTGCCATTGCTGCAGGGAAAAATAAATTAGTTGCAAATTATATGGCTGTTAATAAACATCCATAACCAACTGCTAAAAGGCAGTCTTTCTGGAAAAAAATTAATCCTTTGAGAGTGTTTTTCATATGGGATTCAAATCACGCAGGTCTTCAAAGTACCCTTCAGCAACGGACCACGGTACTGGGTGTGAGGATGGTTCTTGTAGGATTATCAGCTTCTGAAAGCAGAGAACTGGGGCAGTGAGGGGATGCTTAGGCTGATTAAAAGTTTGTTGCTCTTGTTCTGCATTGTAATACTTCTTCACATCTATTTTTTTCAGATGGAATATCTTCTCTTGTGTCAGACCCTGCATTTGCTGTGCCAAGACAGTGGGTCAGATTCCTTCACTAGAATGTTTGGGTTTTTTTAAATATCTCCTGTATTAATCCTGCCATGTTCTCACTGCATATGTATTTATAATAAAACATGAGATGAGACCACCCTTTCTTTGATATGGGCTAGTTCTTTATCCTTATGCCACTGACTGTGTCCCTTAACCCTGATGTCAGTCACACAAGGTAAGACATGCTCTGATGCAAACTGTGCAAATAAAAACTAAACAAATAAGTCTTCATGACCATCTTGAGGAAAAACCCAGATGTGTTATAATTACTTCCTGGCCTCATCCACACTCTGAAAATCTCAGCAATGTGGCATAGCATTATTAAAATTGACATTGCCCTGCAATAATATATGTGGAGTATAGGAACTATTATTATTAGTTCATTTTTCATTTGCTAAGACATAGTGTACTGCTGCATCTCTTATGTCTTAGTGAGCTGTCAGTTCCTGTCTCCTTTCTGCCAGGTTCCCTTACCTGCTTGGAAGTGTCTCAAACATTTCTTACAGCCTTTTCCACTCAGAAAACTTCGTAAGAAAGATAGAATAAAAACCTTTTCATTGTTATTCAAACACTCCTTTTGAATTCTGTTTTGTCTGTGGGACCTACGCAGCCCTGAAAATGAGATTATCATTATCACACTAGCTGTTATTGGCACCTTGGGGCCCATCTTACTGTACCTACCTATCTCTTTTCCTTAGTGAATCTTACATAGCAATCATCCTTTCATCCATACTTGAAGAGCACTTTACGGACACAATGTGAAGTGTCTTTGGCAGATTCTGCCAAAAATCTAAACAAGTTAATGAGAGAAGTTAGTGCTGGAAAAAGCCTTTAAGAAAAAAAAAAAAAAAGGGAAAGGAAAAGCAAAGCTGAAGCAAAAAAAAAAAAAAAAAAAAAAAAAAAAAAAGAGGAAAGGTATGGGAAGGAATTGGAGTAAATATCTGATCAGCATGGGGAAACAACCTCCTCTATTTAAGTTGTAAAGAGCATCTAAGAACTGTGAGAATGCCCTGTGGGCTTCAGTTTCCCCTCTTTCTACTTGTGACAGAGCTATTACTTACTGAAACCCTTTGTCTCTGCACCCAAAGACAACTTTTCTGGGCACAACACCTACTGATTCACTTTCACTTGAGCAGAATTAGATTTTTTCTTCTGAAAAGTTGATCTGAATGTAACATAAAGGCCCCACAGGATGAAAAACTCCAAACATTTCTGGATCAAGAACCTGGGGAAAGAAATAACTCAATCCAAAGCCCATTTTTCCCCTCCCACTTTGTTACAGTTTGCTGTTGCTTTCCTCTCCAAAAGAAAGGTAATAGTCTTGGCATAAGAAATAGACTATAAGAAATGTATTCAACCCAAATGTTAGCTTCCTCAGTGCCAAATCCTCATTTAAGGAAACATGTGTGCATGCTGGAATAAATGTTACTATAGTTCAACTGGGGGAAATCTTCTTAAGGCACACCAGTCAGGCTTGAGGCAACCTTTTCCATTCACTGTCTTGGACCCTACTGCTCTACCTCAAAGGCAAAGTTTACCTCCTGAGTGGAAACAGATAGCTTGGAAGTGACATCCGACCAACACACATTATGCAAGCACCCAGAACTAGAACTGAGGCACCCAAAATCTTCAGGAACTCTTCAGAGTAGATCTCTAGATTTAAGCAATGTACATATAAAATCCTAAAGTTCCTAGCAACAAAATCTAGAAGACTCTGATTTTCAAACTAAGAATATTTAGTATTGTCACCTAAAAGCTATTATTGCCAAGGTGTTGGAGGAAAAACTCCTTCTCATACTCAGGCTAGATGGTCCTCTTTACATCTCATTTCCCAGTTTCCCTCTCACAGATTACCTGTACGTATCCCCTTTTGATAGGACATGGATGAGTTAAATAGTTTCAAATACATTCAACACCCCAATGATTAAGTAGTTTTGAATTGCTTCCCTAACAAATTCTGCAGGTTGAACTTCAATCCAGCATACCTCCATGTAAGCTGAAGGACCTTATTTATGGGCTAGGGGGAGAAGGGAAAAGTGACAGACTGACACAGAGTTCTACAGAATTGGTTAGGATACTCCTGTGGGAGAGTTCAGTTCAAATGCCTGCTTCAATAAATATTTATTAATCTGTACAATTGGAACAACTTGGAAGACAATGGGTGTTTGCTGCAGAATACTTCACTTACTAATTTAGGACATTCCTCCAGGCTTATCAGTGTAAATTAATTCTTGCTGCCTTAGGGTGGGATGGCATGAAGATGTGATTTAAAGACAATACTATATGAGAACAGACTTCATAGCTCAGTTTCTCTGATGGAACTACGTTCTTAACTGACTTTGAGTAAATGGCCATAGGTCCTATTACCCTCCTCAGTATTTCCTTCTATCTGGTTTACATTATTCAGCTTTCAAATTTCTGTGGTTTTTCTCTTGGGCAACTAATTGTCCCCAGACAAGATCATATTATTGCAGGTAAGGTGACCAACCTGGGGCTGTAATATTTTCAGTGGTACAGTATATAAATAACTTTCTGAATCTGACCCTACCTGTTTTGATTAGAATGGATATTACTAATTAAAGATTTGTCTTATTAATCCACAATTATAAGAATGCTGTGTGCTATCTGGAATCTTGTACCATTCCTAGTAGAATTACATCACTCTAGGAATTAGTCAACCAGAAAAAAAGTAAAATCAGATTTTGATTCCAAGTAAATCAAGCATGCATGAGATGCTCGTGAGGTTTTTCAGTTCTTGTTTCCTTCAAGTTCTAATGCTCTTGAGAAAAGAAAACTGAAAGAAAATCATTCCAAAACATACAGAATAACATTACATAGTAATACTCTCTATAGGTTAAAGACAGGAACATGCCTCCTTCACTCCTATACAGTGTTGTGAGCTCTGTAGGCGCATATATGCTTCATGCAACTACCAGATTCACAACCACACAGGCATATCTTAGTTTTGTTTCAAAAAAAAAAATCAGGTCTCTTTTTGTCATTCACTGCATTCATAAATTCCCTGCTGCTGTTAAAATGAAGGATCAGTGCCACCTACAGACAGGGATTAGAGTGAAGCCTAACTCAACATGAAGGAATATAAGTAAGCATCTCAAATTTTAAATCCTGGATTTCCTAGTTAAAACAATCCCTCAGTAAAGAGAAAGAGTTGGCATCAAATTTCACAGAAATATTCTGATCTCTTTATCTACTTACTGATCACAAGCATTTCCTCAACAAGTCACTATGAAAAGAATGAATTCTGGATGTTACATTTGGCTGTGTCACATTTCCAAATGCAAATCTCATGCACATCTGAATAAAGCAGAATACACTGCTGTCAGCTCCTTTTCTGTGCATCTAGTTGATTCTGGCTCCTTGCTATCTGAGTCAGTTCAAAGGGGAAGAAGTCTTCCCCCGCAATTATGAGTGCCAATTAGATTCTAGTTTAATGATCCAGATAAAATTACAACCAGCCCAATTTCTCACCCCGGACTAAACTACATTAAACCAAATCTAAAACTTCAGAAGAGATTACAGGAAGGCTGGCAGAACAGAGCTCATTAATCAAGCCAGTTTAAGTGTTGGCAGTGGCATGGATTCTCTTCCCACTGGAGAAAGAAAGGGAGGAGCAGAGGCGACTCAGATATCTTCTATTCCAACCTGTTTAAACTCAAAGCAGTTTGCCTGCCCTTCCTGCCCCCATACACATATAAACACATGCACACTACACAGTAACTGTGGTGGAAAGGCATTCAGTAATTACATATAAACAATTCTGTGTTTGTGTGTGTAATAGAAGCTAGTCTAGCACCATTGATAAAGCACAGAATTCATCCATCTCACCAAGAGACCTGTGGTCATTGCAGCACGAAGGCTTCAGTTCAGAGAGGGGCAGCTGCCATATGTGTGGAGAAACAAATGATGACTGCAGCCTTTGAAAGTCAGCACATGACTGATTGCTGGTGTTGGATAGAAGAAACATAGTAACTAAAGCTCATGAGAATAAAGAAATCAAGCCTTTTATTTCTTGTTCTGCTGTACACTTCCTGCATAACCTTGTTGCTAGTCTCTCAGAGACTAAGTTTGCTATATGTTACAGAGGGTTAGTAGTACTTACTTACCTGACAGATATGAGATTAGGTTAAACTAGCTAAAGTCCTGGGACTCTCATAGGGAGAGTTCATTTGAAGAAGTAGTTATTAACTATTACTGCTGTATTGGCATATTGCAGGCAAACTCGGCAGCTTTGGGGATTTTAAATGAGGAGAGTAGGAAGTCATTGCTGACCTCTCCTTTTATATCTTACTTCAAACTTTGACCTTCAGTTTCGCATAATAGGACAAATATTGTTTTATGAGTTGCCAAGAATTTCTCCTAAATTATTCATTGCCATCATTCATTTTACCCGGAAACAGTCTGAGCACAAAAAGAATGACGAAAAACAGGCTCAAAGATCTGCAGTGTAGCACAGCAGGCTCTTAAAAAAGAGATGAGATTCTGCTGTAGAAACCATGTTTATGCACTTCCCTTTTATTTTTAATCTTCTCCTTGAATAAAAAAAATAAAATAAATAATTTAGACACAGGATAGAAATTCTTAAAATTGCATTATATCTTATGCATAATAAAAGCTAAAATTCTCAGCAACTTTATTTTGCAAATCTGCTAATTTTTTGTCTGTGCCTTTTTAGAGTTATCAACTGATAATAGCTCCCATAATCTTAGAGAAAATTTTAAATTCCTTACATGACTTTTCACATTCTGTTGATTTATGTTAGTTGCAGTTACAAAATACATAAAATATAAGTTGGTTATCTAAACCCCAATCAGCATATCAGTAGATATAATTTTATAATTAAGATAGATGTTGTATACTTTCACAATTTAGTGAATTTAAAATCCAAATGTTATGAAATATCTTCATATATGTCTCACAAAGCATAGTTAAAATAAGCTAAACTGTCTTGTACTTTATAACTGGATCAAATTGATTTGAAATAGCAATTTCCTAAAGCTCTGCAGAACTCATGTAAATCAATTATTCCAGATGAATGAAACTCACAACCTGCTCATCTATCTTGCAGTATGGGAAAGTTCTTCATTTATTATCACCAGTATCTGCTTTTGAACTATGCACTCCAATTTTTTCTACATTTTTATGATACGCTATTACAAAAGAATTCAAAAACAGAGCCCAGGTTCTTAAACACTATTTTAATTGTGTAAGCAGCCATATTATAACTAACTGTTCCCCAGCAGGGAGAAATGGGTTCATTTCTTTCATACAACAAAGTCCTACATTCTAACTTTCCCTGCCAATACATTACAAGGTTTGGACCAAACAGTTATCCCACTATCCTATTTTTGTCTCTGTATAGTAGAAAAAGTAGTATTTAAATCACAGAGAAGTCATTATTTAGTTATGTTGACTAAGTACACTGGAAAGTGTAAGGTTTGTTATTCAGGCCAAGTATCACCACAGAACTGCACATATAATATTTATTAATCCTGAGTACTTTTGCATTTTTTGAACAACATTTGCCATGGGACTGGGGGGCGAGGGGAGGGGGAAATGGCATACTTCAGAGTTAAACTAAATAATAAGCTTTGTTTAAGTGTTATAGGTCAGAAACGTTACTAACACCAGACCCTTTTTCAGCGGTTTGTGTTATATGAAGACATGATTGCTAGATGTTTATTAACCATTTAAAAAGGTGTTAACCATCTATTTTTTTTCATCCTCTGCATTACATTTACTTTCAATCTGCATTTAGAATTACATCTGCAGTTAGAAACTCTTTTAATGCACATTTTAATTATGTTAAGGCTTAGAAACAGGAGCTTAAGTGAAGCTTTTGGTTTTTTAATGGATATGTTCATTTTTTATAGATATTTCTATACCTCTCATTAGAGTAGATTCTGTATGCCAGAAATTCAATCTGTGCTGTAATCCATTCTTGCATTCCCTCACAGATTCTCCAAATAAATTCCATTTGAATGTTAATCTCTCATGAAGTTCTGTATATTTTGTTACAAAAGTTTAACTAAAATAATGTTAGTCTGCTTTTTTACCATTAATACAAAGAGAAGAAGGAAACATAGAAACTCAGTCCTAAAACAAATTTCCTCTTTTTATTTATTAAATGCAGTAATTTCTGCAGGGATGTTGACCAGATCTGACAAGGTTGGTCCCTGCCATGACTGGAGGCACATCCTGGCAGGTGCCTGTCAGGACAAGATGCCTCAAGGCTACACCTGGGCCTGGAAGCAAGTTGTGCCTGGGGCCATTCCTGGGCCATGACACCCGCTGGCAGGGAACAGCCTGAAGCATACAACTAAATGCTCTTACTCTTCAAAACAAAGTCGCTGCCTACAAACTGCTGACTGGGAAGGCCACCTTGTCTGACCCATGTCAGCCCAGGCACCACTGGGACCCCAGGGTAAGTGTGACAGTGCCAGCAGGGATAGGGCAAGACCCTCATCTGAAAGAAGCCTCTGAGTGCCAGGATGGGCTATAGCCTCCCCACAGGGTGCCCAGGAGCATCTCACCATGACCAGCAGTATTCCCAAGCCCCACAGCCCAGTTCCAGGGAGCAGGAGCTTACTACTGGTTCCCTGTACTCTTTCCCAGCGTGAATGAGCTTAGCAGTGCAGACTAAAATCTAACTCCCCAAAATGTTTTATCATGTTAATATTAGACAACAGTTTATTCCAGGACAGACACTTTCAATGCATAATAGGTCAGACTTTTCAATGCATAAATCTCTTCATCTACAAAATAAGATGCTAATAATATTCTGTAATTAAAAAGATGCACAAGCTCTTAAAAAAGCTGTATACCTCTAACATTCTTCAAAAACAAGCTGAGGAATCAGAAAATGGAGTAGCAAGTACAAGTTAAGTTAAAATCTTCCCACACATTTGACAGGAAGGACATAGGCACAGTAGATCTTGCCCTAGGGCAAGGGGGTGGATTAAATAACAATTGAGGTGACTTCTAGTCCTTTGATTCTAATCCAGCCCTGTCACTCTGCAACGTTTAAAATCTCTGTGTAGATGAGAGCAGGTAATGGGCTAACCACTTGGTATTATCTACATCCACATGTAAACGCAGGCAGAAAACTTTATGCACAAAAACGTTAATGGAAAAGCAGTTATTATCATTTTGAAAATGTGACAGTCAGGCTCTCTGAATTCTTTATTAAATAAAGAGTCCTTTCCTTTGGCAAACATTTTTCTGAAGAACTTATTGTGTCAAGCAAAATTTCAACAGATCATAAGAACATAACATACTGTATATCTGTTGGGTAATGTGATCAACAACCTTCTAGATATGTACCATCTGTGTGTAGGGCATTGAAAAGTTTTTTGAAAATTCAATTATTTGATTATGAAATATTTCTTTTTGCCAAATTCTGCAAAACTGCTTTCAGGATTGACTAGTACAAGCCTAGAAAATGGCTTGTGTCCCTGGACTGATACATAATAAATTTCTCACAAAGCAGACAATGAGCACTCTGTAGGACTGCATCATAGGAAAGAAGTTTGTCTTTGTTTGGTTGTTTTTTTAAAATGTATCACAGACATATTCATCTTATCTTATATCCATGAATATAATGAATAATCATATATAATAAGTTCAGAGAAAGACTAAGTGACCTTCAGTTTGTTTTTCTGTTACAGACTACTCTTAGTGCCAGTATATTTCCTTTAATTGGTCAAACAATTCTGCCAGGCAGAAATATAGTTTCTTATTATTATCTTTTGAACAGTCATTGTACAAATATGAGCCAGTTGTAATTGCAAAATTGTTGTCTTATCTGAACTACATGTTATATCAGTTACCTTAAATACAAACAAAAAGCATCTGTACTTTGCCTCCCTCTTCACTCCTTAAATGATTCTACGACATCAGGACTCCTGAGAGATTTCCACCGTTGGAAGGCAATGGTTACCTAATCATTCTAGAATCCATATTGGAGGAGAGAATTTGGAACCAAATCAGTTTGATATTATGCTTGTAGTTGAAAATTAGTGCAAATGCCAAATATTCTTCACTTTTTTTCAAAACTAATTTAGATATTTGCAGAAATAAGACTTTGCAACCAACCACAGAGAAGGAAAGAGTATATCAATGGAGTTTACTTTACTTACAAACTCAAGAGAGTATCAATAGACAGATTTATTTAACTTTTAAGGTACAGAATAGAACTGATGAAATTTTACTGCTGGGGTAACAGAATATTTCTTTATAGCAAATATTAAAAGGACACCCTTATCTGTCCCTACAGTTTGGGGTCACTTAACACATTCCTGCAATGGAATCTATGATGCTGTAGATGATCTTGTAACATATCAGAGAGAAGAAGCATGGTTGCATGGGTTCTAGGGAAGGCCAGACAAATAATGTGAAGCAGTAGACAAGACTCTAGTGTTTCCAAGAAGTGCAAGATGAAAACTTTTGGCACAGACCATCTGGAAAGAGGAGAGAGGCAGACACAGGAAGGCATAAATGCTTTTCTTACTCTTTCTTTCATGGCCACCACTGGATGTAGAATGCTGTGCTAGAAAAAAATCCTTCCAGTGAATAAAATTATATTTTTATTTTTTAATACAGTGAAAGAGACAGAAATCTCGGTCTAACTACTAATCAGACAATTACAGTTAAGAGACCTCATTTTGGGAAACCTCTAATAAAACTAAGAGCATGGAGTGAAAAAGATATTTCAAACATTTTTTTCAAATAGATATTTCTAACTATTTTGGCAATAATTACTTAAGGAAGGTTTGTTTTACTTCATAATTTTTAAAAGTTGGGTCACAGCAGTGGAATTAAGGATTTCTTTAAGGGTAAAATACAAGAACAGAAGGTGAATTAGGGTGAATGTACAAAAAAAAAGAACCTTTAAAATGGATTCACAGATAATAAATTATAGGGAACTTCATAGATTTATATTCTATATATCAGTAAAAGTACTATATTTATAGTATATACACTCAGTTCTTGTTATGACAAAGGAAAATGCTTGTTCTAACATCCATGTCTAGAGTTTCCACTGAAGACAACTAATGTTCCACACAATCTCTATCTGGATAGAAAAGCTGTGAAACTATAAAAGCTAAAGTATGTGAAGGCTGAGTGGAATTTTCACAGAATCTACTGAATTACAGAATATGCCAAATTGCAAGGGACTCACAAGGATCATTGAGTCCAACTCTTGGCCCACAGGACCATCCCCTAGCGTTCTAATAGTTTTACCTATACCATGCTATTTTTTGGTCAGTGTTTGTCTGGATGCTCCTCTGGTCATACGTTCTTTCATTGATATTTCACTGCTCTGTAGGTTTGGGGTTTTAACTGTTGCCATAAACATTTCATTATTTTTATTTACATTATTCCATGAACTGATTTTATTCAAAAGCTGACAAAAGTAGCCCAGTAAATCTGTCAGGTAACCAAGTGATAACTATTTAGGGTCCTTAAAGACTAGTGAGAGAGACAGAGAGAGGCATAGCAAAATTTTAATTAATTATTAGATCACAACAGTCTTAATGAAGATTTATTGTTCTTCACTGATGACTATCTATTTTCAAAGGACTTCTTAGAGAAGTGTATAACAGGACCTGATATCCTAACATACATACTATAGTGTTTGTATTTCAGGATTCAGAAAACAGATTACTTGAATTTTTAAACTCTCATTTTCTATAAAATACAATTAAATAAATCATTATATTAGCTGAAATATTCCAGAATTTTTGTGAACAATTTTTAGAGACTGCGAACAGTCTTGTGGTGACATAGGTCAAATAAAGTAATGATATCCAACTGGAAAATCTACTCATTGTTCTTCTACATGCAGGACATGTGTGGAAGTAATTGTGAATTATTTGCAGACAGAAAGGTCTAGACATCTTTTTAAAAATGAAGATTTTGAAATGGAAATGTCATTAGACACGAATCAGCTGTGACATTGTGAAAATAATTTGACCACAAATCAATAGAGTTGAAATGCCCTGACTCTCCTCTAAACATCATAATATTCCCAAATGCTTTTAATAAATCCTAAAATTATTTGGTTTACTGTAGAACAAGGTGTACTGTTGGATGGCACAGAACTCTAGCAAAAAAACTGAAAACCATTGGTTCATTACTTATACAGAATGAACTTTTTATTACCTTTAGTAGTTCTGTCTTTAGCATATTTTTATTCCATCTGTAAAGTTCCCCCTCTGACACTTTGATGCAAATTTTAGAATTTGTTTAATTCAGACTAATTTCAGATAATTAAAAATCTATTCATCACATTGATATGGCTAATAATCAACAGAGATACTATTTATAAGTCACATAACATGAAGATGTGAAAATTTGTGACCTAAAAGTGCTGGCAGGTTATCTCAGTAATGTAAGAGAGAAGAATTTTTCTTTTTTTAAGGCCTATGTTAAGAAAAGTTAAAGGCATTAGGCCCCTTACTGCAAGAGAAACATTGAAACTGGAGTGTGTCCAAAGAAAGGGAGCAAAGCTAGTGAAGGGTAGTGAAGGGGCTGGAGCACAAGTCTTAGAAGGAGTAGCTGAGGGAGCTAGAGTTGTTCAGTTTGGGGAAAAGGAGACTCAGAGGAGACCTTACTGCTCTCTACAACCACCAAAAAGGAGGTTGTAGTGAGGTGTGTGGTGGTCTCTTCTTGCAGATAACAAGCAATACCATGAGGGGAAATGGCCTCAAGTTGTGCCAGAGAAAGTTTAGATTGTATATTAGGAAAAATTTCTTCCCAGAAAGGGTTGTCAAGCACAGGAACAGGCCACACAGGGAAGTGGTTGAGTCACCATCCCTGGAGGTATTCAAAAGACATGTGGTGGACTTGGCAGTAGGTTAATGGTTGAGCTCAATGGTCTTTTCCAGCCTAAATGATTCTTTTCTATTCTATTCATGAATCTTTGTTTTATGGATCTATACCTGCTTAATTAAACATAAAATGCTAAATCTTATGTTGGTCCAAGGAATTCCTACAACATTTATCTTAACCCACAGGATTGAAATCCACATACAGTCACTACATGAGAAGCTAAATGCCAGATCCAATCAGTTTTGATATAGAAAAGCAATTAGACACTGAAAAGTTCTTGGACAGTAAGACCCTGCTTTGTGGAATGCTAGAAAGCTTCTACTTCCATTCCCTTCTGTTATAATATAAGTGAGTAGCGCTTCAGCAAGGAGTATTTTGTTAAACAGAGCTCCACTTTTCTATCTAGAAAATGTCCTATAATTAGCATAATGGGGGGAAACTCATGAACAAAACACCCAAGTCATACACTCCTGGGTTCTTCCAACTATTCTTTTGGAGTGGGTTCATTTTAAGCCCAGCAGACTAAAGAAGAAGAGGCAGAAAGGATTCAAAGCTGTGTATGTTATTAAAATAATTAAGATTACACAGGATGAGTTACAGGTTTTGACAAATTGGTCTGGTGTTACCCAATGCACTGAGAGCTTACTAGCTGGAGCTCTGTAATTACTTTAAAATATAAAGCCTTATACATCGCAAAATGTTCATGGTGGTAGACTAGACAACAGCACAATCACTGAACTAAATCATCTCTTCTGTTTCCCAAAATTAGCACCCATATTGATGCAATATCCAGAGATCATTGTTAGAAATCTTGAAGTTGGAACCCATGTTCATAGAAAGGGAGAGTTATAAAAAAATTAGATTCCCATTTAATTCACACTTTTCTTGACAAAACACAACCCATTCTAGTACTTCTCTAACTGCTCAGGAATCCTTGCAGTACTGACAGTTGTCCATTGTCTGTTCCCACCAACCCTAGGTTCTGCACATTTTAAATAAGAATGTTTTGATCAGAGATACATTTTTATAGAGATTTCTTGGGTATCTCCCATGTGACTTATTAGCCTTATGGCTTTTCCTAATTTACTGGTCACATGTTCCAGAGAATCATTATGTTCTACAGGACTACCTATTCATCTGAGGAAGTTGTGTTTTATAATGGCATCTTTCCTAGAATTCACCTTTAGTTACGTCTCCCTATGGTATCAACACATTTTTCACTTTCATTTTTAGAAGTTCTATTTTCTACTTCAGTGACTTCTTCTTTCTTTCTGATTCAAGAGACTGTATCTTTTTAATATATTGTAAAATTATTCTTTCATCTTGATTTTCTCATCAGTTTAGCAAGATGGCCTAAGAAGTTCTGTGCCTCCTTCCAAGAAAAAGAATGATCATAGTATAGATTTCAGGACATCTGTCTCTACAGTTGATTTTTTTTCCTGCTGTCCTACAATCCTTACAGGGAACGGTAATAATAAGACAATATTCTTATGAGTTTTAGAGTAGGTGAAGAAAGAAAAACATTGGGAAGCCATGAAAAAATATAGACATTAGAAAAAATATTAATTAGAAAGAAAAAAAATTAACATTGGTATCATACAAAAATCCCTGTACGTTTAGTTTTAGAGGACTGCAAATCACTAATTGCCTGATTAACCAGACAAAAGATCATGAGTAGCCATGCAGATATATCAGTCCAAGCAGTCTAGTTCAAAATTTTGTACATATTCTCATATATAGTGGCCCATAAGGGACAATAGTCCTTTCTTTATCTAGGCCTTAGCAGAATCAAATATGTTGTATGCAGAAATGCATTCTTCCTCTGCCTTTCTTTCATTAAAACCACCTTACAGTGGTGTGAACAATACCTAAGAAGACTGTTTGCAGAGTTTTATCTTTATTAAAGAAAATAAAAGCCAAAGCAAGATAGCCATTCACTTTTTTTTCTTCTTTTTATGGCACACAGTTTAGATCAAGAAATTGGCCCCCACTGCTGAATGTGTGTTTTATCCTGTGTAAAGGACCATCACAAGAATAATACTGTTTAAGATTTTCTGATAATTATTTGCTATGGCACAAATGGCCTAACACCCTTTGCCCTAAAAGTCTTCTTAATTTCAAAAATTTAAAGGAGTATTAGTAGTAATGAAACACATTTGTAATTTCTCCAAATCAGCCTCTGTTCAGAGTGAAACAACAAGGTAATTGTGAGATACCGAAATAATGCTATGATACAGTCAAGCTGTGCCAAACAAAATATGCTGTAGCTGAAGAAGCCTTTGAAGACAGCCTATAAACAAAGCCCATTCAGTAAATTAATAAAAAGAAATAAATGAAGAGATCTCTATGCAAGGAAACCTTATGAAGGCAGGTGACTTCAGACACAGAAAGCTTGTCTCTCAACTGTAGGAAAGGGACAGTACCCAGAAAATAAACACTCAGAAGTGAAAATAAACAAACAGAAAAGTCAGAACATTTGCCATTCCATGGCCCAGATTCTTTACTCGTTGCAAGTAACTCAAAAGTATGTTCTGGAACGGGATTTGTATTTCTGGATTAAGTGTTTTGTCTTTTTTTCTGTCAATCTTCCCACCCTTAAATATCCTAGTTGGTTAGAGAAATTATTAGGTATTCTTGAATTTCTCTAAGTGTTTATATTGAATTAGATTAGTCTGCAAGTCTTTTTCTCAGTCATGAAAATATCTAACAGATAAGGAAAGAAATGGCTGAAAGTGCAAATAAATTACAGTCCCCTAATCTCTGGGGATAGCATATTTCTAGGAAAAAGCACCAATGTAATTTGTTCCACATACCCACAAATAAAGATAAAAGCATAAATGAAAAGTCATAAGCCAGATCAGTTGAAAAGCCTTTATAAATATGGGTTAGAGACAGGAATTGTTCAGAACCTGAGAAGTCATTCAAATTGCAGAGTCAATTATATATGTAGATTGCTCACCTAATGTATAATCTTGAAATATGCACCTATAACTGTGGCTTCAGTGAAAAATTTGAAGTAGATATTAAAAATACATGGAGAGACAAATTCCAACCAGCATTCATAAAGCTAATGTGCTATTGAAGGAAAAAATAGAAGTACAGGCAGAAGTCAAACATTTCTTTCAAAAATATTTATAACTGGACGTGGAACAGCCCCGCTTCTTAGGAGCATATAGGGATAAATCTGTGAGAGAGACACTAGTTCTGCTGTGTTTAATTTTTAAACACCTAGAAAATTAGGCACCCAGCAGCAGTATTCAAAGAATTCAATAAGCTGTGTTTCAAACCACCATTGGGAAGTGAAGATTCCAAAAAAAAAAATTACTTCATCACCCAGATGTAATAAAGAAATTAAATCTCTTCATGATTTTCAAGACTGAACTCTCTCTTAGGATTACTTTCCTAAACTAAAGTATCCTTTTTTCAGGAATAAAAATAGTTTTAGAAACATGCTTTTAATACTTAAATAAGATTCCAATTACATCAGCATGCATTTATAGGTAATGAGTCATATAAACTATTCCACCTGACTTGTAATTAGACCTAGACATGCAGTTTAGACGTTATGACAATTAAGCTGCACAAATATTCTTTGCCTTTTACATCTCTTCCCTAATCCTTCTTTTGGTTTTTCTCTCTTTATCCACTCAGAAGTTTACTGCCAATCCAAAATAAAATAGGAGATGTAGAGAGACATATTTTGTGTAGCAGTAGCAATACAGACACAATACTCAGGTTGCTGTATTCTGCCTGTATTTCTTTACATCTTATTGAGCAACTGCACAGTATTTTGACACTCTCTTGGGCGTAAAGGTCAGGTTTAAATTACATATTAGGAAGAAACTCTTTATTGTGAGAGTGGTCAGACACTGGAACAAGTTGCCCAGATGGCCCAGGTCTGAAATACATGATGATCCTATTTTGATAACTTACAAGTAGTAAATATCATAATGAAACATAATTTATTTTTCAAATCCAAAGATAAGTACCTGTGGCAGGTTTTTATTGGAAATTATGTGAAAAGGTTGTGTTTAGATTTCATTTTGATTATGGTCTAATAGTCTAATTCTAAAAATATTTTTCATTCAGGAATGGATAAAAGTATATCATGAAGTTATCAGGGTATTGAATCCTGGATTGTTTTAAAATATGTGCTACTGAATGACATATCAGTGTAGTTCATCAATGTGACCAAGGAAGCAGCTTAATGACAGCCCAAGGGCTGTCCATATCCTTTGTAATTTTGCAGAAACTGGTACTTGTCCCAAAAATTAACTGTGTTTGAATTGTGCACTCACTGACTGACAATATATAGTTAGTTTTCTTGCTTTCTTTCAATCTAAAATTATTAGTGTGAGGGGTTTTCCAAGCATGAATTAACAAGTGTAGATTAAAAGGGAAACTGTTCCCCTTGGAGCAGTTCTTCACTGGGTCAGTGTTGCTTCAACAATAGTATGAAAGAACACTGTGCTTCTGATTTATGAGCCTTATGAGTTCTAGAGGCCACAGCCTGAACAAAAGCCTCCCTCATGTCATTTCCTAAAACGCTTACACAGCCACAGCTTTGGCACCACTCTGATAAGTATTATTACCATAACAATAGCAAATATGAGTGGGAGACATTGACCAGTGAAATTATCATGGGACCAAAACAACCCCAAAGTAAAGAATAATATTTTAACCCTACACTTTACAATAACAAACCCTTGGACCCTATTTTTGTTACTAGTTATTTCCAAACAATTTCTTTTAGAGAAGTGTAACAAATGGTTTTCACTACTTACTTTAAAGCTTGAAGACTAAAGTATATATTTTGAGATCTAAAACTGAATGAGGCAAAGTGAATTACATATAGCAAAACCAAAATGTATTGTATCAAACACAAGTATTTCTGCCCTTAATGCTTGTGAGCGAACGTCTGTTGTGCACTGTCAAACAGCTGTTGGCATCCACTCTGAATCAGACAGGATGTTTTATAAACTTTTGCCACCTTGCTTTCTATAGAGTGTGATTCTCATTTGAAGATGTGTTCATACACATACACACACACACAGCTGTTCCCAGCACCGTACATTCAAAGGCATAAAATGCATAATGCAATACTTGAGGCAGATCAAAATCTAGGATGCACAAATAACTCACAAATAAACTATTTCTCAAAAAAAATTTCACGTTCCTTCCTTGTAAACAAATCTTATTGTAATCTATGACATTCTTTGGTTCTTTAAGGGTCTCTTAAATTCTAACATGTCAATACCAAAATGTGTGAGATACTGGATAAATTTAAAGTTAGAATGAATCACAGTCCTCAAATCAAGAAGCATATGAAAGGAGTATGTGAGAAAGGCATCCAAAAATTATGGTAGAGAGAGGAAGTGCTGTTTACAGCCCTCATCCAAAGTTTAAAAACCTCCACATATACTGTTCTCTTGAAGTGAATCTCTAGTGAGACCTCTAGTGAGATTTAATCCCATTTTTCCATTACCAAGATATCTGTTGTCTAGCTACTGTGAACTGTACACATTTGGGAACCAACAGAGACACAGGGAACAACTTTTTCTACCCATTAGAGTAGGACTTCTTTACAAAGAGACTTAAAATTTCAGTAAGGTAGACCAGAAATACATTTTAGTCCAATGCTATAGAAATTTGGACAAATACCTGAGTTCCTACCCTGTGTCAAGGACTAGTTAGGTGCTTTATGTTTATCCAGCAACTATAAAATATAAAATGTATAAACAGCTTCTGGAACGGGAAGCATAAAGTTTTCTATTCCATGTGACTGATTGTATTGACTGGGATACAGACAAGTGTTTCTCACTCCTAGTAAATTCTGAAACCTAACACAAATTACCACAGCATCAAAGAAGCTAAGAGGAGACAGCAGCCAGTTGATTGGGACTTCTTTTGGGATGGCAAGGCAAATACTTACAGCAAAGACCAAGTGCTGTAGCTAGTAAGAGCCTGTTGTCACATAAAAGGACTGACTCCTACTCCGTTTTCAGAGGAAAATAATTTGAAGGCAATTTCAGAGAAGTTCTGTAATTTCCAGACCTATTTTAGGTATACCTACTTTCCCTGGAAAAGTCTCAGAAAACTAGATATAGGTCCACAGAAATAGTTGCATATTTGATGCTGAACTAGGGGGGAAAAAACCCTCAAAATCCTTCATACAGCTGTGAGTCTTCATTATGCATTAACTATTTCCCTCATTAAAAAAAGAAAAAGGTGGCTTGTACTAATCATTCAGCAGTGTCATCTAACAATAGTTTCCTGATGATTGTTCTCCCTGAGGCTTTTCTACCTTCTGTAAAAGACTGAATAGCAAATCCATCAGAGAGTAAAAAAATCACTGTTAGTGTGGTCAGGGAACTGTCAGGTTCCTTTTCCTACTGTAAATAACTCAGTATCTAAAAGCAGGGCACATGTCTCCTACATAGTAGCAGTACTTTCTATTCTATTTTTAACTGGCTTAATTACTCCTGTGGATTACACAAAAAGGAAATACCAAGATTTTAATTATGTCTTATAGGTACTTTATGAAGTAATTTACTGATGGGTACCAGGCAAGAGCTACCTATCTGATATCTTCAACACCCAGATTTGGGGAGCTGACTAATTTTCAAATTTGGCCACAATGAACCCAGGAACTTTTTTCAGCATATCAGAGAGAATGTCAAACAACAGCATACCAATGCTGTGTCCCGCTTCACCACCATCACCCCAAAAAAATACAAAACTCAAAACAAAATAAACCCTAACACATAATCACCACCACCTGGAAAACAAAAGGAAAAAAAAAACCAAACCCAACAACAACAACAAAATATCCAAACATCCAAAAACTTACCAGCCAGACACAATAGCTGTAGTTGTCTCCTTTCCCCTATGACATTTGCACTTGAAAATCTAGACCTTACCAGACTCTATCATACATTGAAGATATAACTTGCCTTCATACTCACAGCTTCCCAATATTACCTTTCTAAGGGTCATGACAGCTTTTCAGAGCCAGTCCAAGAGGTTTTTCAGTGATGGAGATCAAGTGACCTCTTAATTAACCTTGCTATAGCCATTGTAATCAAACAAGCCTCTCTATCCTGCAAAGTAGGGATGAAGGAAGTTGGAAAGACTGGGAATCAGTAAGGTTGATACTTCTACTTAGCACATCTGTTCCAGGGCTGTATAGAATGCTCCACAGTGGGACTTCTGAAATAACAGAATTACTTCTCTATGGGGCTTCCAAGGAGGGTGGGAGTAGGGGAATAGTTTGATCTCAGAGAATTGATTTTGGTTTTCTTTTCCATCCTGCTAAATGGAGAGAGCATCAATTCTAAAGCAGTTGAATTTTATTTAAAAACAAACAAAAAAAAATTATAAATTTGTTAACCAAATCATCCAGGAAACATAACCAAAGGCCCAAAATGAAATTGTTTGAACTGTGGCTAAATGAATAACAAACTAGAAAGAGACCATTTTCATGAGCAACATTCATATACTTCACAAATCCTGTATATCAATAGAGTCAAAATAGAATAGGATAACATTTTAGAGGCATGAGCCTTTCCCCTGGTATTCAGTGATGTGTCAAAGTCAGAAACCACTTTGGAAGGCAGGCCAAGCCACAGAACTTTTAGCCAGTCTGTCTAAATGGATGAGTATTATTTTAATACTAAACAATAAGTAAACAAATACTGGCAGTAATACTTCCTGAAGGATGATGACAATTACAGCTCACTGTCCTCTGGCAGGGATTAGTTTCATAGCTTTGAGGAATTTCTCATATAATTGAGTAACACGTCTCCAAAGAGCAAAGCTGGCTATGATAGCAGGATAGAAGTTAGCCTTCGAAACACCAGGAAAGAATAAAATCAAGTAAGCCAATTTTTTGGCACACAGAGGCAGACTCAGTAAGGGTTTGCACAGTAGCAGTTTCTTTCCCAAGTCAACAGGAAAGTAACGACATATGACTTCAAAGTAGGATCTTGAAAGAAATTATGTTGAGCAGTTTGATCTCTTTCTTGCAGCACAACTCTAATATAGTTTGAGTCACTAACCATGGCCCAGTAAAAAAGGCAATTCTTCCTTCAGAACCAAGAAAATACTTACTACTATAAGATCTTGTGGTTTCTGAGCAAAACCACTATACTCTCTACAGAATACTAGGATGTATGATATCAATGTCTCTTCATTAGGCCAAAAGTGTAATAAGTATACAAAAACAAAATAGCCACTAGCCCTCTGTCCCAGCTCACAGAACCCCAGAATATACTGACTTAGAAGGCACCCACAAGGATCATCAAGTTCAACTCTTGGCCTTGCACACGATCATCCCCAAGAGTCACACCATGTGCCTGAAAGTATCATCCAAATGCTTCTTGAACTCCATCAGGCTTGGTGCTGTGACCACTTCCCTGGGGAGCCTGTTCCAGTGCCCAACCACCCTCTGGGTGAAGAACCTTTTTCTAATATCCAACCTAAACTCACCTGATACAACTTCAGGCCATTCCCTCAGGTCCTGTCCCTGGTCACCACAGAGAAGAGATCAGTGCCTGTCCCTCCTCTTCCCCTCATGAGGAAGTTGTAACTGCAATGAGGTCTCCCCTCAGTCTCCTCTTCTCCAGGATGAACAGATGAAGTGACCTCAGCTGCTCCTCATATGGCTTCCTGTGCTGGCTNATATATTTAGGCTCAGGTGGGAGTAGCCAGTACCTCCCCCAGAGCAGGG
>VXBX01002109.1:2059088-2140419 GCA_013400415.1 Scytalopus superciliaris | reverse complement strand
TCCAATGCCCAATCACTTTCTCTCTAAAGAAGTTCTAATGCCTGAACTAAACCTCTCCTGGTGCAGCTTAAGACTGTGCCCTTTCACTCTTCCTGGTATTCCTCAACCTTTCCACTTCTTCCTTAAGCTCTAAACAGAGCAGTTTATTCACCTGATTGTATCTCATGCAGGTGTCTTTTTGCACTGTCCTCTGGTACTAAGACCAGGCTCCCACACTCTTCAGCCAGTGACCTGCACAGCTCTGTCCTTCTGGGGGGGATTCTGTCAGGGTCACCACACTCCTGCTGGCAGCAGCAGCAATGGCTTTCGAGTGTTTGTAAGCTTTTGCTGAATCGAGTCGAGCTGGGGGTAAAAAAACCCCATGAAACACACCCAACCATCAAACAAAACAAAAAACACGCACACCTATCACACAACCCACCAGCAGGAGACAGGAGGGTGGCCATGCCCTGTATGTGCCAACTGCCCTACAAACTGCCATGCCTCGAACCTACCTGTTCCTGGAGCTGTTTAAACCACCCGCAACAACAGCCCTTGCTCGCTTGATTGGCTCCCAAGAGCTGCCAAGTCCTGGCCAAAGGATTATTAGAGTCCTGGGTCCAGTCCAGCTGAAAAGCACCTGTCAACTGCTTAAAGGGCCTTAAATTCGGATGAGAAGTTGAGTACTGCTCAGCTTACCGTCTCTTCAGAGTCCCACGTGACAACTGAAATTTGGTGATGGCAGGATTCCTGTTCTGTATATATTGCCTCTCACAAATCTTTGTCTGCTTAAAGGGCGAACAAGTAGTGAAGTCTGAACAACACCCCTGTGAGCAGAGGAAGAAAACCTGGAGCTACCCAAGAGGAAAGTCAGTTTGACCGGCTGAAAGTAGCAATAGCAGTCTTTCTAAAAGATGAGTGAGATCAAGCTTCCTCTGAACAGCAAGGATTGTTGTTCAATGTTGAAGTGTGCTGGTAAAGCTTGTAAGGCTTTCACTGCTGAGGCTCTCTCAAGTTAGAAGTTTGCTCAAAGCCTGCCCACAAAAGAGGAAAGGGAATTAATTCTTCTGAAGCTTAGACACTTGTCTGCAGTGCCTACACTACCTTAGTGACCCCCAGGCTTCCTGCAGCAGATGGAGAAGCACAGATACTTCAGAGGGAGATTCAGGTCGAAAGACCAGAAGGCAATTCAGAACCCTGAGTTCTGTCTCTGAAAGCTTTGTGTTTTGATCAGAATACAAGGGATTCTAACCTGGCTTACCCAAGGCAAACACATCAGGAGGTTGGTGTCCATGGTTTCATGGTACAAACACCTTTAAGACCTCTGTGTTGCATGACTAGCTGACAAAGGGTTTGTGCTCTTACAGTCATTATAACTACCCCAAACCAGCACTTCTTGTTCTGAATTTGTTTCTTCCTTAGCAAAGGAGGAAACTTCATCTGTTAGCCAGCAGTTTATACAAATTAGCTCATTTTCTACTGAAACTGTTACAGCAAACAGGAACCATTAATCTGTTTGTCACGTAGCCTTGTGTTGTGAATGTTGTCATTTTTCAGCAGTGTTGTAGCATTGATCGGGATAATCAGACATGTTTTAAATGGCTGATTTTGTCTATTAGTTTATAGTTCTGCACAGAGTGGAAACATTACCCCTAGTATGAGTACTCAGCAGGGCTCAGTGTGCAACAGCCAGCCAGTTTTCCATTGACTGCTACAATACACTGCCTCATTTCCTGCTGTAACTATGGATTGTAAACCAGCCTTTGCAGTCTGACTGTACGGTGTTTTTGTTGACATGTTTTATTTCCCTTGCATCGAGCTAAAACCTGTCACCTGCACAGGCTGACAGCTACTGACATTAGCCTGTGCCTGGCAGAAGGAGCCTCATTAGTGTGGCTCCCTGAAGGAGGGGGGAGCAGCTCTTCAGGAATGCAGGATTACACCCTTATAAAATGCCTGCCAGATTGGGTTTACTCTCTTTTTGACTGCTTCTGAGCATTACAAACGTTCTTTTTCTGGTGAAAATAATGAACGCAAGGGTGTGTGCCAGTTTGCTGGGACCACATCATCCACTGTCACTTGCTGAGGCAGATGTTTGTTGAGTTTTTGTTGTTGCACAAACACAGATCTCATAGCTTGTGTCTGGGGGTTGTAGCTTTAGTTTCATATTATAGAGGTTGGTACGACAGCCTGTCTCATGGATTTGGATTAAGAAATTGAAATCCAGAGTTGATTTTTTTTTTAAAACTTGATACATCCTGGTTTGTATCAGCTACAGTGTGGCCAGCAGGACCAGGGCAGTGACCATCCTCCTGCACTCAACAGTGGTGAGGCAGCACCTAGAAATCTGTGTTTAGTTTTGGGACCCTCATGACAAGACATGTATTGAGGTGCTGGACTCTGTCCAGAGAAGGGCAATGGAGTTGGGGAAGAGGTTGGAGCACAAGTCTGAGGAGAAGGAGCTGAGGGTGTTTAGCCTTGAGAAAAGGAGACTTGGGAGGACCTTATGGCTCTACAGCTGCTGGAAAGGAGGGTGTAGCCAGGTGGGCATTGGTTCCTTCTTCCAGGTAACAAGTAGAAACAGCCTTGTGTTGTGCCAGAGGAGGTTTAGATTAGATATCAGGGAAAATTTCTTTGCCAAAAGCACTGTCAAGCACTGGAATGGGCTGCCCAGGGTGGTGGTGGAATCACCATCCCTGAAGGTGTTTAACAGCTGTGTAGATGTGGCACTGAGGGATGGGCATGCTTAGTGATGGGCTTGAGAGTGCTGAGTTAACAGTTGGGCTCAATGATCTTAGGGACCTTTCTCAATCTAAATGATTCTGTGATATTTATTATAATGTCATCTTTACTGTGATACTCTCACCCATGTGACATCAGCTGATGTGAAGAGTAAAGGTGCAACCAGCTCAGTGCAAGTAACAAAGTGTTTAGCAGCTCTGCTCTTAGCAGCACATATCCCTTAAAAGGTTTTATGACCTCATCAACTCATACGACTTGATGTAGAACTGTCTTTCCCCAAACTGGCAGTTTTTCCGTCTCCCTCCTATGTAGTTTATTGCAGAGGAGATGAATGTATTTTTTCCTTACTATATATGTTGAAATTTTCTGTAATGTGTTTAGCATCAAATGTGGGACTAGAGCTGCTTTAACTCCCTTTTGCTGTTTGCTTACTAATATCAAGTAGAAATTAATTTTTCATTTAAGTGGTGTTACAGTCAGAGGAAGGTGAAAAATTACCTATGTAAGAATCTCAATTTTGTGATTGTTAGCCAAGGTAGGTGTTAATGATACTGAGTCCAACTAACTAATTCTGATTCTACACCAAAAAAAAAAGGATAAATGCTAACCTGGATTAATTTTCTAGCCTCTTCTTCCTCATTTACATAAACTGCAATCCATGCATTGGAATAGAACCAGCTCTGCTTGCGGCAGTGCAGAACTGTGTAGCAATTACTGTATTCCAGCTGAGCTAATGAGTTTGCATCTCCACACCGTCCACTCCTGACAGCAGACTAGCTTAATAGTTATTTATTTTGACTAATCTCCCATAAAAGCTGTTCCCCCTAGTCTCCTCCATTATGTGATTTAGATGGAGAATCATTCTAGTGCTTGTCTTTTATTATAGTGGTTATGGAACATTACTGGAATCAAATTAAATATAGACATATTAAGGAGTCTGGCACAGTAAATACTGCACTTGTGAAGTTTGGGGGTTGAGAGTTTGGAACAAAACCTGTTTTTCCAGCACCTTCCCATGTTCCCAGCTAAATAAAGCAGAGGTGCAAACCCTGGGCTGCCTATCTGCAGCACTGTTTGTTCCCCTCTGTTAAAATTTACTGGGCACTGATGAATAATTAAAGTTCTCCTGCCTACAGTTGTTACCGTTTGAATAAATATTCCCACCAATGGAAGGGATTCAGGGCCCCTGTGTTTTGCTCAGCACAGAAATCTGCTCAGGCTGCCTGCTGTGCCGCAGGCATTGCCACAGCTCTCCAGCCCATGTGCTGAGTCCACCCAGAAAAATGCTGCTTGACCTTTTGCCGAGTTCTCTCCCAGCACCAGTGTGAGCTGCTGGGACTGGGAGGGACCCCTGCATGGGGCTGCCTGCCCAGGGAGGGCTGCCCATCTACCCCCCTCATTAGCTGCTGTAAATGAGGCCAAATCAGGTCAGGGGAATTGCTGGGGAGCAGCACCTGCTCGTTTCATATCTAAATTTGACCCACTGTCCAGCAGCATGGTATTAGCAATTCAGCCCTGCTTCTTACTAAATCTCATTTATAGTTTATAAAGGGTTAATGAATGATTAATAGATATTTCAATGCATTTTAATTAATTGCTAGAAAGGTCAATAGGTTGTTTAGAAACATGGCTTGTAGCCATGTATGACATCTTCTATTGTGTTCATAACTGCCTGTCATGCATACGGTCTAAACATGCTTTATATACTCTATAAATAATGTATTAACCCATTGTAAGGCATTTAGAAACAGTATCTCAGGATGAGCTGAGCCCAGTAATTCTTATTCTGATCTTGCAGCTTTTACTCATGTGAATGGTGCATTGACTTCAAAAGCACTGACCCTGCTGCCTCTGTAACCTGTGATCCTGCTATCACCTGCAGTGTGAGCAGGACTGCTGCCTGTAAGATTCTGTCTGAAAGAGGCCTTGCCTGTGAACAGCAGGCAAAATCTGGAAAGATTTTAAAAGCTGAAGTAGCTGGATCAATGCCAAGAAAAACAGTTGAAGTAACTGAATTAGAAGTTCCCTTCTGTAGACCATCCCATTCTTTATATATATATATTATTAAATGTTAGTATACATTGATTTGTGAGTAAAGGAGTGGATCATGAAACTGTGGTCCTGAAGAATTACACAGCAGAACAGGATAGAGGACCTGTCTATGAGAGTGAATATCTTACCTTACTCCATGCAGGTGCTCTGAAAACAGTGAGCTGCCACAGTTGTAAATTCAAGCCCCAGCCTTCCTCCCAGCTTTGGCTGTTTCTGGTGGATACACTGCCTTGGTACTTCACATCACAAAAGCTGGCCAGCATGTTAAACAGCCGAGCCAAGTTCCCTCTCCTGTGTATTCCCTGCCTGCTTCTGCCCACAGGCACAGATGATGGATGTCCCTGACCCCACAAGGAGTGCTGTCTGTGTTATGCTGGTGGAGTTTGGGGCAGCTCACATACGCAAATAGGATTGAAGGCCACCAGCTTGATGAACTTATTATTTTTCCTACTGCAAATGAGGAGCCAGGACATCTGGTGGTAATGATCTAAATGCACTTGTATCCCATTGCAACACAAACACGAATTCCCAGGTCACCTAACTCTGCATCATGTAATTATGGAAGCAGCTATTAGTGGTGAGGAAGATAAGTAGCAGAGGCCAGTCCCATATGTTTGAAATCATTCTCTGGTACAGATAATGGCATGAAAAAACAGGTACAAACCAGCAGTGGAGGCTGAACTGCTTCAAGGCAACTCTGGGGTGGCTGTAGGTGTTGAGAACTGGGGAAACCAATGAAAGAAACACCTGAGTAAGCACTTTGAGGACTATTTGAGAACTGGCAAGCACCTTGTGAGGTTCAGTTGCTTCTTTCCATGGAAAGACCAGAACAGACAGCTAGCAGTTTAATTGCTACAGGTTTTGCCCTGGTTTGGTGCTTTTCTTTTAATATAAATTTATTTATGCAAAAGAAGACAGAGCATATTAGGAAACTGCAGACCAGAAAGGAAAACATGCTGTGACAACCTGAGGACTGAGGTAAGGAGGAGCTCAAGAGAGTGGCCTGTATGAGGATGTCCCAGGCCACAGAGCTCAAGGACAGATGTGACACTGAGACTACCCCCACCATGCAAGGTGGTTCTGTACTACCTGGCCCTGCTCTGGATAAAGTTGCTGAGGTGCTGCTGACCATCCAACAGTGTGTCAACGTGGTTCTGTCACTGCTGTTGGGCAGGTGAGCTTGTTCCCAAACTATTTTGGATATCTCTGTCCTGCACTGATGCAGAGGCATCATAACTTGTGACTTGGCACATGCTCTCACCCTCTCTACGACTTTGCTTCCTCATTTGTAAGTTGAAGCAAATATACCAGCTGATGTCAATGGGCTTCTGGAGTAAATAATGACATATTGACCACATTTAAGCAAACTTGCCATAGATTTAACTCCTTTGAATGGAATTCAGCATGAAAATTTTTGAGTTCAGTCCTCTGGACACTAAGCAGGCTACAGCATAGTGAATTTATTTGTCTTGGCTTACAAACATAATAGCTGTGTGATTAATTTTCTACCTGTTAAGCATATTGCTTAATTCTTCTACATCTGCCTCCCTTTAACCCTCACAACCCAAAACCTAATAATTGTATCTGAATTTTTGGTTACAAATAAGAAAGAGAAAGCAAGGTTGAAAAAGAAAAAAAAAAGACCAAAAGTGGTAATAAATACTATTGTCACACGGAAAGTTCTTCCTCCCCCCAACCTTCCAATCACAAATGGAATGTGGGTTTAAAGGGAAAAAAAAACCCCACAGATGAAAAAGCAGATCAAATATTTATGTTGCCTGCAGTCATACTGAGGGTCTTTCCAAGAATCGTTCATCCTGATTTATGGTCAATCTTCATTCAAATGACATGAGAAAACTTACAGCATAAAATGAAGTCTGGCCATATTTGGTAAGTGAATCACAAACCTTTTAAAGAAAAAGCATGATTGTGTATATGGAGGGCAGGCAATCATTTACTGAAAATTAATATTTCTGTTCTTTTTCTGCACATTCAAAGAAAAACTTCATATGAAAAATTGTGGGAAAGTGTTTTGTTTACAGACCAGAATAAAAAAGATAATTTGAAGATTAGACTCACTTTGCTTTGACTACTGTATATGCATATATGAAATACAATTTGTGTTCATAAATGAAACATTTTCAAGTATAATTCAAGTCTTGTCACTGGGAGAAGATGAGTTTGTAGGCTCAGTGTAGCTTCAGTCTGCACTTATGCATCAAAAAGGTGTAACTGCAGCAAGTGTTTTGACTCTTTTTAACTTACCACATTTTCTGGTGGGGATAAATTTATAATTAATGTTCCCTATACTGGGTTTAGCCTTTTCCTTTCCTGAGTATGAATAAATCATACTGTTATAAACACTGTTTTCCTGCTAGAAAAGGGTTAGGTTTGTACAACTAGAATAATATTAATATAAAGTGGTTTAACTCCTTTAGAGAAAAACACAGCATAAGAAAGTTTCTTAAAAGTTTTTATGGTTAAACAAGAATGTGCAGAAAAATATGCCCTCATTTTGTAGAAAAAAGAGTGAAATCCTTTCATTAGGTAAGGTGGTCATCTGGTAAGTGAGGCAGAATAATGCCATGACTGGGGAGTTGTGTGGCGTGGCTTTTTAAGCAGGTAAGTTCTTAAGTTCTGTAATACAGCCAATTTATTTTTTGCAGGTGTCATGTAATTCACTTGTAAGTAAAACTGGCTGCTAACATATTGCTTTCTAAAAAATAAATTGCAGTTAAATAAGGTGAATCAATGAAGCAGAATCAGGAATTACTTGCACCTTTAAGCTTAAAACTATTTATTGGGATTAAAGCCAAAATTAAAGCCTGGAATCAAAGGTGCTGTTCTCTTTGAATTACCTTTTCTATTGTTCTTACAGAAAAAAAAAAAAAAAAAAGGCTGAAGAACTGAGGTCTTAACTAATTTCTCTTTTAAAAGGTAAAGATGTAATTTTTTATTTCTAAAGTATGACTGTTTTGAGCAGTGCTTTTCCTCACATGAACTTTGTCATCTAACGGGTGCTGTTTCCTTTCATATTAAACAAGATAAGACTAGAGAAATGACTGCTTCTCTTATTTCAAAAACACACTCTTTATCTGCCAAGGGTTAAGAGTTAACTAACACTCCATGTTCTGGAAAGCAGAATTTGTAGAGTGGAACAAAACCAGTTATAACATCCCACAGAAAAGGGAAACGAGGGACACCAAAGGTTGGGAGTCACCAAGGTCAGGAAAAAACACAGCAGGGCTTGTAGGGAAGGGTTGCTGAATACGCCTTTGATGTTTTAGTTACGATTTTTTTAATCTGAAGTGTTGCAATCACTCACGGAATGTCTTGGTTCCAACATTTGATTATTTTTCCTCTAATTGTCTCATTTTTGTCATCATCCATGCCAAAGAAAACCCAGGCAGAAAAATTTATTGCATAAAAGAGATGATCTAATTAAAAAATACAGGGACTGGAGCCTCCCATGTCACAGCTTAGGTCTGTTTGTGTCTCTGTATTTGCCTCTTAGGAAAAACCTGTTCACTCTTGCAGGGTCATGTAGAAGTGAGCTCTTTTCTGGTACTGACACGTGTTATTTATCTGCTGTTTGTCAGTCATGCCTTCTCTCTTCATATGTAACTGGCTTTTTTTAGCAGTTTGCTGTCTTCTGTCTTAAATAGCTGTAGACTTTCTATGTATTATTATTCTCCTTTCATATCCAGGTTCAATAAGCAAATTGCCATAAGTTGTTTCACAGAAAGGACGGCTACTTATGTGTGACCATATCATAAAACCTATACCCAAATCTTAGTCAAGTAAGCTCCTAAAGTTCTGTGAGAGTCTCAAAGGTCTGAATTTGGACCACCAAAAATTATATCATGAGTAATTGTGACACAACTGAAGGGAAAATGAGTACAGACTGTAGATAGTGGGGTAGAACCACTGTGCTGCCCTGCTTTATCAGATGAGAGGGGACAGAGATGGTGAATGACTGGTGAGTGGTTTCCTTAGATAAACATGACAAAAATGTGTAGAAATGTCCATAAAACTGTAACATCCACAAATCCTGTGCATGTTCAGGACCTGCAGAAAACAGAGCTGTTCTGTATCCACTCAGTAAGAAAGCCAGTCCTGGGAGGAAGAGAAGTCTGGTTTCCATCTGACCTCCCCACACCCAAAGCTCCTCCTTGCAGAGGAGCCTTAGAGGTACTTTAAATCCCACCACACATCATGATGACATCAACACTAATTTTGCATGGCCCCTAAACCATGACAGTCTTGGGGGTGCTAAATCCTCAGGGTTGTTGTCCTCTGGAAAAATATGTGGTCTGTTTCCAACATGGGAAATAATATGTGTCTCTGGATGTTCTTCTGCTTTGCATTCTTTCCCCCTTCTCCAATGCTTTACTGCCAGTTCCCCATAAAGGCAGAGCTCAAACGGTGAGATGCAGTTGATAGATGTGAGCCAGGGTTGTTGTTGTTAGGAAGGGGGTGGTTTTGTTTGTTGTTTTTATATTTAAAAAGAAAAAAGCTTTCTGTGAGGGATGGGAATGGGAAGCTCAGGCTGGACCCTGTAAAGTTTATCCTCTCACCAGTCTCTTACAACTCAATAAAACAGCTTTGAGTATTCAATGTTTTTTGCTATGACAGTTCTTATCCTGGTACCTGTGCAGTGTCTGTTCTTGGAAGTCTCTGAGACCTGATTCCTCCTGCATCTCTCCAGAAACTCATCTGACAGCAATGCACGTGCATGTCTTCAGCTAAAAGTAAGAAAAGTTTAGGCCAAGGTTACTTGCTGTGAGAAAGCAACTTTAAGATGAAAGGAAAAAATGAGCAGAAATGAAAGATGCTTTTTATTTTTAGGAGAGAACTTGGCTTTGAGTAACAATGTAACAGCAGAGTTCAGGACTGTTGTGAGCAAAGAAAGCGTTTGTGGTCTTGTAAGAAGTTTAATACAGCACTGCTGGTGGACAGCTATGGTTCTCTGCTGCATGGTGATTCTTTCTTTTTTTGTTAATCTCAGTAAAAAGCTTCGTGTCTGGAGACTGGCTGTGATTTAATGATGTTCTTCTAACCTGACTGTTCATGACAAATTCCTCAGCACTTCAGAACATCTAAAGTACATTTAAAGCCTTGGAGGTTTTTTATTTCTCCCTAAATCACAGGATGCCCAGAGTTTGCACCCAAGAAAAAAACCACAGTCTTGGCGTTCTTCCAGCAGCCTCAGAGCTGCATTTTAGTCAGGGCAAAGCAAAGACAACATACTGCATGTAGGCATACTCGTGAACGAGAGGCAATAATCTGTCTCTAAAAGATGAGTATTTGACAATTGATTGCAGGCTGAAATGCCACCTGCATACTTGTGCCAAGATGGAGCACTGGATGCTTTTGTCCCTGCAGCTGCACCTGGAGCCCAGTGTGAGGACTGACTGCACTGGGCAGATCTCCATCTGCACTATTTCATTTGCTGTACGTTGACAACTCGTGTGCTCTTTGGACAGTATAGCTGTTAGTACCACAGAAATTACCTTTTTATTGCCCCCTTTCAGAAGGATCATAATAACAACTGCGAAAACCTCTTTGCTCTTGTTTGACTTTCCTCCTGATCCCTGCTGTTGTTGCCTTTGTTTTTCAGCTCGTCACGAAGTTATCACCAAAGAGATCCTTGAGCTGGATCCGTGGGAGAACCAGTGGAACGTGGTGGCCACCAACGTCCTCATGCACGACAGTTACGATGTTTGCCTTGTAGCTCGGCTGAACCCACGGGATCTTATCCCTCCTCCCCCAGATTTAGTGGACCAGTAGAAGTTCAGTGACTCTCAGCACTTCCAGATTCTGCAGAAACTGAAGAATTGGGAGAGACAAATGCTGCACTGGCTCTGAGTCCCACGGAGAGGAAGTGGCAACATGTGCTTAAGGACAGAATTGCCTTTGAGCTGTGCTTCTTGGACAATGCTTAATTTGCCAGTACCAGTACTCTGGACTTCTGTGACTGAAAGTCAAGATTATCCAGCCTTTGTGTGTGGCTCTTCATCTTCACTCTGGCTGTGCAAGCTCCAGTGTTGGGCACAGCCTGGGCTGCTGGCACCCTTTGCCTCACAGGCACAGGGGTAGCCCAGGGCTCCTTTCACAGCAGAGCATGATACATGACAGAAAGCTTTAGCCAGGGAAATCCCTCCTTTGCTGTTCATCAGGCTTGTGTTTCTACTAAGCTACCCAAGAAGCTAAGAAATATATGAAGTCAGCTGATGGAAACAAATACCAGACTGTACTTGACTGAGACAAAGGGAAAACATAGAAAAGCCTTTGCTTTAAAAAAAAACAAACAAAACCAAAAAACATTAGCCAAGTACAGCAGCTACTGCAAATGTGATTTATGCCACTGACAGGACAGCTGAGATCCTGTCTTTGCTAACAGAGCTGAAATTGTGCTAGTAGAAAACTAGTCTTTTGGTGAAAAGTCACAAGAAAGTCTTCCAGCTGCATTAGTGGGCAGTCTGTACCAAAGACAAGAAGAATCCTAAATTTCACATAGATCCTCTTTGTTAGAAGGCCTGGTATAACTAGGATCTTAGAGCTCAGTTAGGAAATGTCCTTTGAGAGATGGAGAAGGGGATGCAAAGTAATAGAGCGGAACAGTAGTATCTGCATATCAGCTTTGCAACTACAGGGAAAGGATAGATGTGCTAAATAATAAATGTTTTTATAATACAAATAACCTTAATGAAGTAGGTAAATAAGGTAAATTCTCTACCAACAGAATTAGCTATAATCACAGGGAAGAGGAATAATTCAAACAGTACTTCTGAAGGCAGAGTCAGCCTTTGTAGGGCTTGAAGACAGTAAGTTAGAGAGAAAATTCTTACTGGTAATGCTATCCTGTTGAAATTACCAATAACTATTCATTAGTTCTCTGGTGCCTACCTTACAGAGTGTCTGCCTGTCACTGTCTGGGCACTACAGGCAAGGGAATTGGGAATCTCAGTTGTGTTCTTGGGCCACAATTGCAGATGACAGCATGCTGCATTGCAGGATGAATGTCAGAGGCAAACACTAAGAGTATGATACGGTATGAGAATGATCATTGTCAGCAAGAAGGTGGGTTTGATCACTACACAAGCAGCAACAAAACTGAAAGGAAAGAACTGACAATGAAATGAGGGTAGTTCATTAATAGTTATTTGCAGGATTTGTAGTTCAGAGCACCTTGATTTTCCTTTTCAGTTTTCTTTGTTGTTCAGTTTTTCTCTTCTGTAAAGCTGGGGAAATGCCAGCTGTTTTTTTGGTTGGTTTTTTTTTTTTCCACTTAAAATGCTTAAGGCAGAGAGGGATGGAGAGGATGACCCAAAAGTCCTTTCCCGATTCTAGCTTTTGTGATTTATGAACTATTCTCTAAAATATCCAATGGGAATATTAGGCTGTCGTGTAAAAATTACTAGCGTGGAGGTCACTAAATCTTAATTGATAACACTAGTAGGACACTGAGGAGTGCTCAGATAATAAGGGAGTTTTGGAGAAGAAGCTAAGGAAAACATCTAGAAAAGAAGCAAATCTGTGAGCAGTCAATCACTTGTCTCCATTTGTTTCCCAAGCAGAATGAGTGAGACAGCCTAAGCTCTTGTGTTTGTATCATTTCTGTGCCATCCAGCCATTCTTTTTTCTTTCTGTTGCTTGTATGTATGTCATCATCTGCCTAGAACAGAGTTGTGACAAGCATGAACTGCAGTGGTACAGATCAGTGGCTTGTTCCTACAATCAACCCCTCTGGTCACTAAGTGCAGTTGTAGGCATAAGATCAAGGAGGCAAACTCTGCTTTAATATGTTTTTAAATAAAATCGACAGAAAGGTCTTCCAATCAATAACCATCCAATACTAGGAACTCTTTGGCTTTTGTTGTTACTGTGAAGCAAAGGTAATCTTGTTCTAATTTCTCTACAAAGTTCTTAGGGCAGCTGGAAGTGATGCTCTTGAGCATCCCTTTCAGTTTCCTTGTAAAACTCCTAATTCTGTGACTGTACCTACTGATTTTGCTTATTTCACCCAGTGTTTGTTTGTTTGCTTGTTTTAAGGAAGAACGTTTTGAAGGGGGTTTTTTTTGTCTTTGGTCTCTGCTCTGTGGTTGATTCCTTCCAGTTCCTGTGGTTTAAATCCTGGGCTAATCTATCGGATTTTACTTTGAAAGACAGTCTACTTGGAATATTTCAAGATAAGAAAGGAGCCATTTGAAGCCTTTCATTAGTCATATTTGACCATGTATGTGAAATGCAGCTGACACTCCTCTATTAAACTTTTATTCCAGTAGTGTGCTGGCCATTTCTTTCCCACTTCATACGTTTTTCTTTTTCAGCTGATTCCTTAATGAGCTGGATGGAAGGAAAACGTACTCTGAGAAGGGCTGTCTTAAAACTGAGTAATGGCATGTATTTTATATACTGGCCTTGCACTCAGTAAGCTTGAGCTGTAGTGGGCAATTAACAGGTTTATTTTTCATGCAGCACTGGCAAGTGACCTTCTCCTGAGTGCATTGAGCTTCACCTTTCCTGCTGGCCACAGGGTTTGACTGTCAGTGGGGACTCTCGTGTGTGTGTGTCTCAGTTTCTGCCCAGGCTGGAATGGGTAGCACTCTATATCAAGCAGAGGAATGTTTTTGGGTTTTTTTTTATTAAATACCTAAAATGGGGGTGCTATCTTCTTAATTTTATGTGGGCCCTATGTAGTTCATGGGTTGTCCTTGGGGTGATTACAATTTCTAAACCAATATTTGGAAATGTATCTTGACTGAGGAAGAAAGCATGTTTATTGAGAGTTAGATCTCAACCAAAATCCTTCTGAGACTATAAGAATACTGCAGGTCTGCTCTGTCCACTGGTAATCTCACATTGCTGGTAAACACCTTAAGAGTCTTAATTTCCTCTATGACAAAACCTGATGCAAAAAAAAAAAAAAAAGTACTAAACTACAGAATATGCATTCTCCAAGCTTGTGGGTTTCACTGAAATAATACTTTCCTGCAGTCCCTTTCTATTTGAGCAGTAGTTAGCTGGGTGTTTCATCAAAGCTGATTTGAGATCATCCGTAATTCTAGGATGTAAACAAAGCAGTGCTGGCAGCTACTATTTAAATGAATGAGGGGTTATGAAGCAAAGGTATATACTAGAGTTACACCTGAAGTGCTGAAGTATATCACTGGTTCCCAAATATGAAGAAAACGGTTGGAGAGGTAGCTGGTCAGGTGGCACACAGGGAGTAAAGCAAAAAAAGAAAAGCTGTAAAAAGATAATTGAAGCTCTCCATTTTTATTCTCAGCTAGTGTTTTATTTTGAAATTGTCCATATATAACTGATTGCATAAGAATCCCTGCAGAGTTCTCATCTGTTTTCATATGTGTGGTCACGGAAACTGCCCACATATGTAAACCATTGGGTATGTGATTATCCTCCCTCACATGCCACTGCTGGGATTGCCTGTGCCTCAGTCCCTGCCCATACCAGGCCAACACACATACATTTTGCATGTGTGCAATATTGAAATTTATGGGGCAGACTGTATTGTGTTCTAGCAGGCACACACTGCACCCGAAAAGCCTTGATTTGCCAAAAGAAAGTTACCTTTGTGCACACAGAGCTGTCAGCTCCTCTATCAGCACTCCCAAATATGCTCCAGGTAAGAGACTGAGGGAGTATCAAAACTGAGAGGCTGGCTGAGAAGTGCTCTTAGAATGTTACAAGATGCAGTGGAGGCAAGGTGGGGTGAATGATCTTGCCCATCTCTTCCTAGGCATGGTTCAGATGTAAAAGGATTTGGCCCTGGATCCTCATCCTGTATTTTTAACTCTACTTGAAATGTGTAATGAGATCCATGACCTTCTGAAAATCAATGAAAAAAGAAAAGTTAAAATAGGGGTTTTTTTAATGTTAAAATATATTCCTAAATATCTGTTGCTTTTCTGCTGATTTGAAAGATAATGACATTCTTTTAATAAGCTGTTTACCTAGTGATTGCTATCTTAGCTATGGGTCTCTTTCACAGGCTGCTCTCCTAATGGATTATTCAGCTCCTCTGAAAATATGCTTCACAAATCACAATGCTTTGAAAAATCACCTGGTCAGAAATTCAGTTACTCATTTGCAAATGTCTGTGGCTCTCTCTACAGCTTTTCGAGTGGACTTTAGCTCCAGCTTCAAAGAAAAGCTATTTTACTCCCAGTTGTGCTCAGCTGGAACTAGTACATTTGCAATTTGCTATCATTTGACATGCACAGGTTGAAAGCAAAGGAAATATTAGAAAATGGCTAAAATATACATGGAAAGTACACAGAAGTGCACTCTCCTTCTTTCTTGGTGAATGTCTCCTTGGCGTGTACTGCCCTGCCTGGTGTCTGATGGAATGATTTCCTAATCACCCCTGACTGCAGCCACAGCACAGACCAGGCTGGGGCTGTGTGTTTGTGCTGCCAGAACAGAGGGACCCAGCGTGGTGAGGAGCTGTGGCTCCTGACAGGCTGGCCTGCCTTGCCATAAGGAATTGCCTTCAAACAAAAATGCATTTAAGTGTCCCATGATGTACACTCCTGTGTGTTTTATATACATATGTATAACATTATTTTTAGAAGTTCTTTACTGATGGCGGTATAAGACCCTTTTTATAAAACATACCTGGTAACTCTGTATTCTGCATAGCTCATCAAAGTACTTATAAAAAGTGCTGGTCTTTAAATAATTGGAACTATTCTGGGCTTCAAGTCAAAAAGAACCTTAAATTCCTTGCTGAGCTAAGGAACAAATGGGGAAATCTTTAGTACTCCCTTATGTCTTCTTTCTTCTCCAATTTTTTGCTGGCTGAAGTTCTCCCTCCCCTCAGACATTCAGAGTTCTCTCGAAAGCTTTGTGTAAGTCTCTTGTTTCTCTTCCCCTAGTCCCATTTGTGCCTCAGCCCATTTGTCTGACCAACCTTTAAACTCCTTTGTTTCCCCTTCAGATCCCCAGAAGTTGGGAACAGCCACTCAGGATTTTTACCAGGTTCCAGACCTCGCAGAAACCCATCACTCCAGTATCAAGTTATCTTTGAAGGACAGAAGGAAGACCACACCAGCTCCCTGCAATGGAGGATGCTCTTCTATTGCCAGGTTGTAGCCCCAGCCCAAATTCTGTTGTTCATTCTCATAAGAAATAAAACCTGCCTGCTCTGCAATGTCACTGGTCCTCTGATTACAACTGGTGACCTGTGTTCCACTTAGCCCTGCCACCGTCTCCCTGTGTGGTGCTGGTAAGTTTGACATTAAATGCCTTGCATACTGTGTGTGCCAGAGCTGGAATGACTGCAGGCACAAGCCATTATCATTATCTCTGATTTCTGAACACTAGTTGCTACAAAAACTGTCTGAAGCACAGAGGGAGGTGTCTTCATTACCTCATTATAGCTCATGTCTTAAAACCAGACTTCCTCTTGCATTTTCAGTCAGGCCAGGTTTCACTAAAGAACTGGGTCTCTAATTTATCTCGTTTTAATATTAGTAATTTTTTTCTCCACTTTGTCCTTTTCTAGTCATTCTTTATAATCATGAAAGTGACTTCACCAGCTTTCCTATGGAATGCATTATCCAAACTGGCCTCCCGAGGCTGCTGGCTCTTCATTATCAGGGTCGAAGTACAGCCACTAAAGTGCCAGTCAGCTGCACTACTTTATTTTCTCATTCAGCAACTTCATAGTAGAGGAAATGCATTTCATCCATACATACAGTAATGTGAGAGGAAACCACTTCCCACATACACAAATTCCTGACTCATTCCTTTTGAATGTGGCTGAAACAACTGCTGAATCCAAACATAAAAAGCTATGATACCCATTCAATAGGCTTTTCCAGGCTTTCCAGTATGAGGAGGAGGATCACAGGGAGTTGTCTTGTAACTAGATGACATATTGGAGATTTGAACTTCTGGGCTGTGTTTTCAATTACTTCATTTACTAGTCTTGGGCATTTGGTCTCCTTGCCTATGTTCACCCATGTGAAATAGTTGGAATAATACATCTCTACTCATGGGTCTGCCTTGCTGTGGTTTTAGAGGGAGTGACTCACATGTCTGTAATGTTATTTTGAGATCAAAATGTGTTATACAATGGTAGAAGAATAACCGGTGCACTGCTGTCATCTGCCTGATTTTTGGTAACATGGTTGTCCATAGCATTCAGAAACTGAACCTTCCTGGGAAAGGAGATGTTTGCAACTAACAAGGATGTTTTGTTTACTACTTCACAGAAAAGCAACAACAGATACCTAATCCTGTGATATGTTAAGTAGAAGAAATGGGCTTATTACATGTGCCTTCATAGCTAGTCTCACTTGTACACAGGCAGAACTAATCTCAGTAAATTGAGAGGTCACTAATTGAGGCTAAATTTGAACAGTAGTAATTAGAAGGATGAATGAACTGTATTTTACTCAAAGCAGATTTGATTTAATGAATTATGCCACTTAGATAGCCCAGTTACTATGAAGCAAAAAGAGAAGGTGCTTTGCAGAAGTGTAGTAGATTTACTGGGTAACTGAGACTTGAATTTAAATAATCTACCATGTCTTTGATGGGAACACTTCAGCTCTACAGGGAGTTCTGTAACAAATCTGTGGTGCATTTAACTAGCCACTAAAAGGCACTGCTGCATCCAAGGAATCACCTACAGAATATGCATAAAAGGGGTTTAGGATATTGCTGAGGTGTAAACAGTGTGGCATCTATTTGCTCAGTTACAGAACTGAGTAAAACTGAGTAAAACTTAAAGGGTTCTTAATTTGCTTATTCCTTGAGCACCCTTCAGCAATGACACCTTGTAAGGTTATATTGCCCAATTAACTACTTGAACAGTCTAGGGGTACACTACAAAATGTATAAGGAAAGGTAAGAAGATAAAGTAAGAAGAAAAATGGCCTTTAAAGGTGTCTGATAGATTCCAGCTCCTCTTTTCTGCCAACTGGGACACACCTGCTCTTAAGAAAGCTATAGACATCTTGCGGTTGAGAGATCTGATTTTAAGCTGAATAGATGTACCCAAACCAGATGTAGTGATTAGCAGTGAAGATTCAATAGTCCAGGTGCCAGCTGTCGTAGCAATTCAGCATGATCTCTAGCTGGCTTGGACAGCCCGTGATGAAACCCAAGCTGTTACATGCTCGCTGCTCTCATTATCAACTGAAACTAACAAAGGTATTCACTCATGTTGCAGTCAGAACTCCTAAATGAGTATGGAAAAGACTAACTCTGTGGTCCAGCTGCAGGACTTGAGAAACTCTTTTGCAGCCAGATCATTTTGTAGTCCATGTTGCCATGAAGCTACAAATTGCTTGTGCTGGCACAGCACAGAGAAAAAGTGCTCACTAACAGGTGTGTGGAACGGCAGCCACTTGTGCCAGCACTGCCACTTGAAAATTCACTCATCAAACTGTGCCTTGATGCACCAGCATTCACCTCAGCTCTGGGCCAGCCCACTGGAAAGCTGGCTCTTTGGAGTGCTCCAAGGGGACCCACAGTCAAATTGCTCCCAAACCTTGTCCTGACTGGTGCATTAACCACTTACTCCTTGATGGCTTCTTGAAGATGCCAAATACCACATGAACAAAACCACAGGATAGGAGGTTCACCCTCCTTCCACTATTCACAGCTGATAAAACCTTTTTAAAGGTTTTCATTCAGTACTTTTCAAAAGGGGTTAAGAATGTATCCCTGCTCAGCACTGCAGCATGGAGTGATGCCTGAAGTCACAGCTCTCTTGCCAGGAAATTTGCTGTACTAATGCTGTTCTCCTAAGCAGCTCAGTCTTTAATCTGATTTCTTTGTTTCTTATTTCAGGCTGTAACAGCAATGCTCAGTAAAGGTTGCTAAGCCACTTGGCATGTCTATAAAACTCAGGCGTGTTAGTTGTCCTCTTGCTCTTCCCAGTTGGCCAGGGGCCTGCTCACTTGCATTTATGGAGGGCTTTAATGTGTTTGTACTACTATGATATTGCACAGATCAGTGTGTAGTTACTGTTTTATTTCCCTAGCTGAGCTAGATAAATATTGAAAAAGACTTATATGGCCTACTTTTATAAGGAAAGTAAATCTTGATAAGTAAAAATTCAGAGTGAAGCTAGAGCTTGCTTTTTTTGGAACCATATGTGCTCTGGGTATTTAATCACATTTCTGTTGTTACTGGATTTACTGGATATATTTTATAAAGTGCATTAGGAGATCCACAGGGATGTGATCCCCTCAGAGGCTGTGACCCAGCAGGATTTTTGGACAATGATTGTAATAGGAGCAGGATCAAACCAAGGCTGTCATCCTGTTAGCATTTTTAAAAGTGTTCTCTGAGACTGAGAGATAAATAGTAATCAAAAGTCTATAAAAATAAGTGATATGTTGTAATTTATATCTAGTTTGAAATTAAACTGCAATTTTTAGAAGGAAAGAGTTATCAAAAAAGTACTTTGTATGCTCAACCTGAATACAAACCTGAAATTATCCAGCTGCTGAAAGTCACTGCTGCTGAAAAATAGGGGTGGATCAGTTTTAGAGAAGAAACCAACTACTGGCATCAACATAAAACCCATTCACAAAGAATCACCCACAAGGATCATCTGCTCTATTTAAATCATAGTAAGTTTTTGAGGGGCATGTGTTACAAATCTGCACCAAATTCCATGTTGGTAAAACAGCTGAGACAAAACTGAGTCAGAGAACACTGGAAATACAGCTGCCTGGGGACGGCCCACAGTCCAACTGCAGAAGCCTTGGTCACTGGGTTAATGACACACTGAAACCCTTTTGTTGTAGGGAAAAGAAAATCCATTTAAAAAAACCTACAGAGACATCTAGCTCTATGACCCAACTGCTGCAGTTGTCTTCCTTACAGTGGTATATTATGGAAATAAGCGAGCATGATAAAAATGTTACAATAACCTTTAAAAGTGGGAGACTGGAAATACAATGCTTGTTTTTACTTGCAAAGTGATTCTCGTGCAAGTGTCCCTGGGAGATGTTTTATAATAAAGTTTGAATGAAATACAATAAAAATCAAATCAAAGCTCATTCACTACATACCAAATGGAACAGCCCAGGTTTCAGCTTTGGTTTTAAAGCCAGGAAGATAATTTACTTGATGAATTTCTGCTCCTGCTGCTCAGAATTAAAAAAAAAAAAAAAAAAGAAAATAAAAAGACAGTAGCTCAAAAGGTGGTTTACAAACAGTTTAGATATAAAACCTACTGTTGTCAAGAGATCAAAATTGAACGACTCACAGAATTATTCAGCAAGATGCAAATATCCATAAAATAAACAGAAATCAGTTCTATTCCAGGATCAAGAGAAGAATTTTACATGTACAGCATTTTCTTTTCAAGTATGCATATGATAATTACTGCACGCAAAAGTGTTAAGGTATTACATGTTTCATTTGCATGAAACAGTTATGCAACTACAAGCAGAGCTCAGCCCCACTCTGTGCACCCCACCAGCACAGCTTCGTGTACACGAGAGGAGTGTAACTCCATGTCACTGGGTGCATGAGGTTGTTTAAATTCAATATCCAAACATCGATTTGAAAAACAACAGCTGATGCAGAAGTCCAATGTTCACATTGTAATTTTTTTAACTACTGTCAAAACTTTCCAGGTGGACTAAAGGGATACAGTGTCATTTAAGATTTGCTGACCAGAAAACCAGACAGCCTCTTATTATAGATATTTTTCCATTCAAAAAAATATAGGTCCAACGTGTTCTTAGTATGAACGGTAATTTTGCTAATGACTCATAAAATTCTAGGTGAAGTTAATGCTCTGTGCCAAAAGGTTAATAGTGATGATTTCTAGTCCTGGCTGATTTCCAATAGGGTGATTATTCCAATGAAGCTGGCAGTGGGTTTTATGTAAATGAGTCCATTATCAGAGCTGTATGTATCTGGTTATTAGTCTACAGGCCCTTAAAGGAAATTGGCATCAGTATTTCCAAGACAAGCACTTTTTGTTTTCTTAATGTTCCAAACACTGCTACTTGTTGGTTTTGCTTTTGCAGTTTTGTTGTTGTTCCTTGACAAGATCAGGGTTTAGCCACTGACTCTTTGTGTTACACAAAGTGTGTGTTATACAGAACATCTGTTTTATCAGCGCCAGGAATCAGGATCCTAGTTATTGAGAAAGCAGTGCTGTAATGCTGCCAGCTGGCAGCACAGTGTCATTAAAGGTACAGTGTCATACAGTATTTTAGATACTTTATTAAGTATTGCCATAATTGCAGAGAATAAAGTGCATTTAGGTCTAGGAGCACCTGGGTGAACAAATTTGAGGAACAGGGATGTCAGTCATAACAGCAGTTCAGGATTCAAAACATTTCATGCAAAGCAGTAAAAAGACATTCAGTTAACCTCTCATGTTCTGATGATGTTGGAAATGCTTTTGTGCATTGCAATATTGGACTTATGCCTGGAGGGGAAGTTAAGCTTACTTCTTTTGATGTATTCTCTTTAATCAGTGGTTTGGGTATCTCATTTTAGATATTGAAATGGCAAACTTCTTTGCAAATAGCCACAGCTATAAACACCCAAGTGCACCTGGTACTTCACTTTGTTGAACCTGATACAGTTGGTCTTGGAATGTTGGTCCAGCCTGTCCAGATCCCTCTGTAGAGTCTTCTCCAGCAGATCTATACTCCCACCAAACTTGGTGTCATCTGCAACTCAGTGAGGTTGCCCTCAATCCCTTTGTCCAGATCTTTGATAAAGAAGTTAAACAGAACTGGCCCCACTACTGAGCCCTGGGGAACATACCACTTATGACTGGCATGTTGCTTCAGGTTTCTCAGGCAAGCTGGAAGATTGTCTCCTGATCACAGAGTACAAAGGAAGCTCTAGCTCTGATGAAATCAGCGGAATTTGGCTTAAAGGAGCTAGCAGTTAAATCTTTTTTAGGTTAGTGGCACAGTAAACAATTTGCTTTAGGAATGTTGTCTACTCAGTGTTTCTTGAAAGTCATGCCTATGTGTCTGTGCTCAACCTTCATTTAGACCATAAGCTTCCACTTGTGACCTTGTTTCACACATGCTACTGCCTCCAGAGCCCATCTACCTGCATAAATAAATCAGTAAGGACATCTGACAAGCACCTGTCAAGCAGTCTGAGAGACAGCGTGGGGGTGGCAGGCAAAGGGGAGGTAAAGCATGTCATGGTTGTGGTTGTTCCCTGGAATGCTCTGTCAGAGCATTGGAAATACGGCTGCTACATCTGAGCGGGATCACGTGGAGCTCCCCATGTGCCAGTCTCTTTGGGGAACTCACTGAAGTGAAGGGATCTCTCACAGCATAGCTGTANGATCACGTGGAGCTCCCCATGTGCCAGTCTCTTTGGGGAACTCACTGAAGTGAAGGGATCTCTCACAGCATAGCTGTATACTATGCAGAGAAAGAGGTCACAGTGATCTCTGGAGCATCACAGACCCGAGCACTGTGTGGGGCCCTGGGGTCTATCTGGCAGAACCTCTATGCAGGACTGTGGAGTGTGTTCTATTACACCTAACACAAGGACTTCTGGTCCTGAATGTGGCCCTTGGGCATTGATGCACTGTAACAATTAAATAAGGACAGTAATAAAACTTGCCTGCGCAGTTGTGTACATCTCATGCAAGCTGAGAAGGCAACACAAGTAAAGCAGTTCTTCCACCTTGTGGTTAGACAGATTGCTGCTGGCAGAGCCTGCACCTCAAAAATCAGACTGCACATGAACACTGATATTAAACAGACCCAGCACACGCGGGGCTTTTGCTATTGCAGGACCCCTCTTGCAGACCAGTGTTGCAAGTATTAACTACCACGTTTTGTAAAGTGAACATCCATCTGCCCGTGTGTACTTACACACGTGTGTACACACAAATAGCTTTGTAATGCCCTCTGGCGATCCCAGCCCACAGGTGCTGTGAGACCTGGGTAACAACAGCTCCTTCATCCTCCTTAGCAAGGAAAGGCCTTTACTCAGTGCAACAGCCAAACTTTGACATCCTGATAAAATGTACTGGTGTGGGAACACAGCGTGAGCATGTCATAGATGTGAAAAATGGAGGTTATAGCTGGTTTCTGCAAGCAGTGACAGTAGAACAAAAAGGAACCATTTAGAGGGAGTGAAAAAATCCTCTGTGCTGCTGTCCCCATTTCTTCTCTCTGCCCCTCTTTTCTGCTTTGTACCTCTGGCTATTGAAGCAATCATGTAGTCTTTGCTGTTTACATCAGGGTGCAATTCAGCACAATTGGGTCCAGTGTCTGTAGGCAGTCGCCACAGAGCAAAGCTCTGTAAAAGCAGTAATTAAACATCAGCTTTGCACTAATGCAATAGAGGTATATTGAGATATATAATTTTGCAGTAAATGCTGAAGATTTGCACTGTGTGAAACAGCGGAACACGTTGGCTAATAAACTTCAGTGCCACTAAGTGAATACTAATGTTTTTAATGGTCCTAAATTACATTATTTCTGAAGCAGGATTAGCCTGGTTATGTAAGAGGGACTGATGCAGTTCAAAGAAGAACAGCAAAACACGAAAGGAACAAGCTGTTTAAAATCTACGTCTGCTTCTCAGATGTTGCTGTTCTCTAAAGAGTAGTTTATTAATTACATGCTATCCTCCTCCTCATCATCATCATTCCAGTTGTACCAGCTGGCACCACTCTACACAGAGTCTTCTTGCAGTAGTAGGTACTTCCAAAACAGTGTAAAAATCAGGCCTAGTGTATAAAATTCAATTTCTGTCACACAGTTTGCAGTTGGCTGCCAAAAGGGTTCCCCAAGATAAAATCTCAGAGTCAGTGAGTCATTTTGGTCCAAAATTTGGCTTGGTGTCTCACGTGGCTTTACTGTAATAATGCTCCAAGGAGTGTATCTTCAATTTCTTTTGCTCATCAGTTCTGTAAAGTGACACTTGTTTATACAAAGGAGATAAACTTGTTTCCTCTCTGTTTTATAAGGTCTGAAGAAAGCTTGCTTTCATCAACCATTTTTTCCACCTAGAACGGAACTTCAGTGGCAAATTTCACCTGTAGGACTGTACTCTCTTCACCCAAAATGTGAAGTCGTTCAGACCCAGGATGGACAAAATACAGATGCAGGCAAAATCTAATGAGTTTTCATCCTCCATATGTAAGTAGACCATTCTATGTAATGATGAGGTTCTTTTTATTTTATTGTCTAAAATTATTTTTTAAAAAAATCAAAACCAGGAACACAAGAAGTCTGACAGGTGGGCCATGCAAAGAATAACAGTGTATTGAATATTTTTGCCTATTCTTATAGCACAGGCAAAGGTTACTTGCAAAAAAGCGTGTGTGACTGTGAGAATTCTGGCATCTCGTTGCACGCTCCCACCATCGATCCCCTAATCACTGCTGTGCTTCCTTGTCCAGACTTCCACAAAACCACTGCTGCTTCTCCCTTCTTTTCCACTTATCAGGTCTGGCAAACCAGCACAGTGACAATGTTAGTAGGTCAAAGCAATCTTATCAAATCAACTCTGCAAGACAGCATGTCAGCCGGAAAGCAGTTGCTTTATCTCTAATTAGAAACGGGTGCGTTAAAAGCAGTTTCAATAAACTGGGTGTTTTGAAAGGAGCGACTCTGGATAAAAACTAAAATATCCTCAGACCTATTGGCAGATGTGTCCAGTAACTCAGAGAGGAGAGGCATGGTTTCGGAAGCCTGGAGAAGGGCAAATATACTGCCCACTAAGTAAAAAAGTAAAAGAAAAAAAAACATGAAATGGGAATTAGGGCTAATCTTTTAATCTCAGAAAAGTAGGGATGAAATAATCAAAGCATACCTAAGAACCTAGAAAATATCAGGGAGATTTTTGGAAGCCATTAGGCATTTTATAGAGTGTATACACTGACTTTAATATCTTTGTATTAACAACTGCGTTTGCTTCAATCTTTCCTCTGACCTCTGTTTGCTTTTTCCTTTCAGACCGCTGATAACTCCCCCTGGAAAGGCCTGGAAAGCACACGGGGTGTTTGGTGGCTCTGGGAAAGAAACAGCTCCTGCCACCAGCCATGGGGAGCACCTTCCCCTCGCTGGGGACCTGTCCCTGTGCCCAGAGCTCTGCACTGTCACCAGAGCTGTGTGTTTTGTCGGAGCCCAGCTGGACACGGGTGTGTTACACCCTGTGCCACCTAAAATGCAGGTGAAGGTGTCACCTTAGTGTAATCAACAGAATATAATAAACACTCGGGAGGGTGGTTCGTCTCCTCTCCAAAGAGACCTGTGAGACAGGTAGAGTGTTTCTCCAGAGGTGCCCACCTGTACCTCCACTGACCACAGGGAATCCAGACAACCACCGGCACCCCCGACTTACAAAGGGCAGATGAGCCATTTAGACAAAATAAAGCCACTTGCAACCTGTGCCATCGGACATGTGACACCAGGACATGAGCCACTCTGTCCAGAGGTGTTTATTGATTACAGAGGGAACTGAGGAGACAACTTCAGGCCGGGGTACCTCTATTTTAGGTACTTCTGTTTCAGATACCCCTGTCTGATGCTGGACACCTCCCGGTGTCACACACAGGAGCTGGGGCGCGCTGCCTGCAAGGAGGTTCTTACCAAAGACAGAAAGGCGTGCAACGTTCCGTCATGAACATACAAACCCAGAAAACAAATTTCAAGCGTTTGTTTGTTTATTTACGTATCGGTTGGAATGTCTCAAAGCAGCGCTACGATTCCGGGGTCCCTTACCCCAGCCAAGATGGCGACCCGGGATGGGGGAAAGGACTACAACTCCCAGCAAGCCGCGCGGCCCAGCCCTCCCCGCCGCGCGGGGCGTCTTTCCCGCGGTGCATGCTGGGGGTTGTAGGCGCGGCTCGCGGGGCGGGCGGCGCCGCGTGGCAGGAAGCGGAAGGGGGCGGCGGGCCCGGAGCCTGACGTGTCCCTCCCTGCGCGGCCGTCGCTCGCTGCTCGCCGNAACTATAACTATAGCCCAGGGTGATCCGAGCCTGCAGAGCCCCTTACCGCCAGGAAAGGCTGCTTGAAAAGCGTCTCAGTCGACTGGAATATTGTTGTAGGTGTAGGAGAGAGTCTTGGTTTGCTCTAAGTTGAAAACCACGATCCGATGTAATTTTTCAGGCATAATTGCTTGAAGTATATACCTTTGGTGGGTGCCAAGTTGCCGCTGAAGTTGCAGCCTTCCATAAAGAAATGGAAGCCACCAGTAGTTTCGTTTCTTCCGTGCTGTCGTGCTCCCTTGAATTCAAATCAGTCCAAAATCCGAGTGCAGTCTTGGATGTGTCTTAACAAGGCTGCCAACAACTCTGTTCGAAATCAGATCTCTCTGCTCGTGGGAGAACTTCCGACTTTGCAAACACCCTCTTCATTTATATGCTCATTCTAAGACAGGCTTTTCTCTTCTAAGGATGTGTCCTTTCGGCTGGGAGGGGATCATGGCACGACAGGTTCTGTAAAGTAACTTGAATTGATGCTTATGAACAGTGTGTGGAATTCTAAAGCTGTGTGGCCCAAAAGTAATATATACACAATATCCAAGGTAGTTTTTCGTCAAGCATCAGGCTCAGGGAAAAGCTAATATGAAGTAAAAGTTTAAGGATATTGATAAACTCATGCAAAGCAATGACAAGGGGTTTTTTTTGGTGCTGTCAACTTAGACAGTGAGATGGGAAAACTCTTGACTTTTTTTTAAATTCCATTTCCAGTCCATACTGTAGTTAAAATGTACTAGCTGAATCTGTGTATTTAGAACAGATAAGAATTTAATAATTAAAAACATCAACATAAAAACCCATAACCAATGAAAATACCTCAAAACTGTAACTTTTAATATATAAAGTACGTGTCCAAGTTCAGTTTTCCTTGAGCTTTTCCCAGTGTTCCTTGTGTATATGTGTTCACTTTGTCTTTTAACTTATTTCCATACAGTAAAATTTCTTGAAGTGATCAAGCCCTTCTGTGTTATCTTGCCTGAAATCCAAAAGCCAGAACGGAAGGTAAGTTAATAACATTTTCTTTGTAGGTTTGTATTTGTATAATGTAAAATGTTTACGATTTGCATTTGGGGGATTTGGAATTTCTTCCCTGTTGGGAGAATGCCAGTTTTTTGGCACAATTGTTTTTAGCAAAGTCCTTGTCTGGAGCATCCTGTGTTGTGGATGGGGTTGTACAATAATATATTTGCTGGCAAATGCAGTTGTGCAGATCTGGTTATGCCACAGCAGTGTGTGGTTGGAAGCAGTACAGGTTGGGGTGTGAATTAGAGTAGGTTAAAACAGCAACTTGAAAATCTTTGCTTCATAAATTCTAATCTAAGATTATTTGCTAAGATAAGATGCTCTGTATTGGGTTTTTTTTCTCTTCATTATAAGCTCTTTCTAGTGAAAATGTAAGACTCATTTCTGTGGAAGTATTAGTTACCTTCCATTGACATAAACTTGTTTATTTGAATTAAATTTTCAATAAAGGTTTATAATTTTCCTTGGTCTTATGTGGGATAAAAGGGATGAACAGTGAGTTATTTTCTTTAGGATGTCGTGTACTTTGTCCCTTTACCAGAAAATCAAGTGTGCTACTCTGAAAGTTTGCCAGATTGACTCGGTCTTGCTATCTTGACAGCTTTATCATCTGGTTTTCATTTCTGGTTTTGTGGTTTTTTCCCTTTAGATTCAGTTTAAGGAAAAGGTGCTATGGACAGCTATCACACTCTTCATCTTCTTAGTATGCTGCCAGGTATGTTTCCTTCTCTTGTTTTTAAGGAAGAGATGAAATGCTTAAGGCGTGCTATGAAGTATCTAATTTAATCTCTGGTTGGAAATGCAGATTCCCTTGTTTGGCATCATGTCATCAGACTCAGCAGATCCTTTCTATTGGATGAGAGTGATTTTGGCATCAAATAGAGGTATGGTCAGTCTTTCAGGAGGACATTTTTTTAGCTTGAATCAAAATGGTTTGGAACTTGTTCTTACACTGCACTTTATTTTAATGAAGATAAAAACTGAAGTAGAGAGGGAAAAGTCATTTTATATATTATGTAAAATCATAAGCCAGTGTGGCATTGGGAAAGGCACAACTTACTGGACAAAATGAGTTTATGGTTTACTATGTACACTCTTATTGTTTGTACAAAAATTGAGGAGTTATTTGAGAGAAGTTGTTAGGAAAGAGACAGTTCCTAATTACCTGCATTGCTGCTGTTGCAATCTGTAAATATTTCAGGGTTTGTTATTTGCGTTTCAAATCATATTATGTGTATGCTGTGGCTTCCTGGGTGACATCTTTGTCTCATAGGAGATTGAAATGCATTGTAGTTTATATAAATTTCAGTTTCTGGAGGAGGCTTTGTAGTGCAGGTATGAATTAAGAATGGTGACAGTTTCCTGAATTCACTTGGTCATTCTGTATCATTTGGGTTATCTTATGAGTCTCTATCATACCCTGTTTTACACAGAGTAAATCTGTTCTTGACAGCAAAAGTCTTTTTAGTGCACCTAGTTTTTGAGGTATTGAAGAGTGCTACATATAAGCCTGACTTCTAACAAGCTTGTGTTATTATTGATACCTTTTATGTTGATGGAGATTTGGAGTTTTAGATGTTCTCCATCACGATTTAAAGGGTGGAAAAGAATTTTGAACTTTAAAAGTGCCTGGCTGTGGTACACCTCAGTATGTTCTTTCATTGTTCTTCCTGTGTCTGACAGGCACGTTGATGGAGCTGGGCATTTCACCTATTGTCACTTCTGGGCTCATCATGCAGCTCTTGGCAGGTGCTAAGATAATTGAAGTTGGTGACACCCCAAAGGACAGAGCTCTCTTCAATGGAGCCCAGAAATGTGAGTAACAGCCCATACTGTGGTTTAGAGTATCTGACCCCAACAGTAGAAAGTGTGAACTTACCATGTGATGAATGGTGGAGTCAGAAATGTGGGTTGTACTGTGTTCATGTTCTGCTACTGATGTCTGTATTTCATCAGTCTTTTACTGACTGTTCTCTGGCTTGTTGGCTGTTAACCTTCAGAAAGGTGTGAAAAGGAAAAGTATCTGAGCAATTGGCTTTGCTGCCATAATCTCCCAGGGTAAGCAAAGCAATATATAGACTGTGAGGACTCAACTTTTGAACTGTGATGGTCAGTGTTGACCTAAAAGAGTTCATATCAATTAAGATGTTTGTTGTAGCTGTTTATACTTTGCAGTTTCAAGCATAGTTCTTTCTCAGCAATAAGGGATCCCTGTGCTCAGCTGATGAGTTTTAGAAAAAAATGTATGTTCTTTAGCTATTTACTGTTGTACCACACTTCTTACTGATCTATTTACTAGAAAAAAGAATCATAAATTGCTAAAGTAGTATCTTAACACCCTCAGAGTTTTCAGTATCGAAAGCTGTCTTTGGTAATTGCTTCTTGAGTGTATTTGTTTCTGAAGTTTTTGTGTGTATTTCTATTTCAGTGCATTCAGTTTTCAGACAACAAACTTAACTTGGCCATTGAATTTAAATATCTTGTGATTTACGGATCCCTTCCCAACTGTTGTGGTTTAATTCTGGCTGGCAACTAAGTATCACACAAGACACTTGCTCTGGACTCGGAGGAGAATCAGGGGGAAAAAAAAGTAAAACTCACGGGCTGAGATAAGAATAGTAACTGAAACAAAGTTAAATATAATGATAACTGCAATGAAAAGGAATGAGGGAGAGAGAATTAAAACCTAAAAGAAGCAATACAAATGCTCACCACCTGCTGGCTGATGCCCAGCCAGTTCCTGAACATTAATTGGCCCCTCCTGGCCAAGCCCCCCGAGTTTATATACTAAGCCTGATGTTCCAGGATGTGGAATATCCCTGTGGCCAGTTTGGATCAGCTGTCCCAGCCATGGTCTCTCCCAGCTTCTTGTGCACCTGCTTGCTGGCCAAGCAGGGGACACTGAAAAGTCCTTGACTTAGGTTAAGCACTGCTGGCCAACATCTGAAATATCAGTGATGTTATCATCATGTTACATCAAAGCACAGCAATGTACCACCTACTAGAAAGAAAATTAACTCTATCCCAGGTGAAACCAATACACTAACTTTTTCTATGAAGAAGTGGTGTATAGTTCTCTAATTGCTCACTGACATAAACTCCAGAACAAATACATACTTTTTTCTTTTTATTCTGCAGTGTTTGGAATGATCATTACCATTGGACAGTCTATTGTGTATGTGATGACTGGAATGTACGGAGACCCATCTGAGATGGGTGCTGGTATCTGCCTGCTTATCACAATCCAGGTAGTTTCTAGTCTTCTCTACTTACTCTTCCCCTGAAAGGGCCAAAAAATCAGCCTTATGGCCAGCCTGCCCTACATGCAGAGAAAAAAAGGATCCATATGGGCTCTCTTCTTCACATACAGTCTTTTCTTATCTTTTGATATAAATTGGTTTTTAACAAAAAGGCATAGAACTAATGCTATATTTCTGTTTCTACTGTAGCTTTTTGTTGCTGGATTGATAGTTCTGCTCTTGGATGAGCTCCTCCAGAAAGGATATGGTCTTGGTTCTGGCATCTCTCTCTTCATTGCTACCAATATCTGTGAGACTATTGTATGGAAAGCATTCAGCCCCACCACAGTGAACACAGGGCGAGGTAATGTGGCTTAGACCATGTTCTTTACAAAAATTTTGTACAAAAAAGCAATTTTTTTTGCCACTGTGTTAACAGAATGGCAAATGCTGATACTGGCATCTGAGCTGTGTAGTTGCCATGTAGTGGATCTTGCTAATGCATCGAGTGCTGCTGTGCAAAGTGCAAGCACAAAGACATTTATTCTCAAGTTATATTATCTCACAAGATACTTACTGAGCTTGAATTGGAGAAATCCCATTCTGAATCCTGTAGTAAAGAAGTATGCCTAATGGAGCAAAGCACTGAGCTTTGGAGATAATCACAGCTCATCTAACTTGTCTTTTCTTTTCCTTTCCAAGGCATGGAATTTGAGGGAGCCATTATTGCTCTGTTTCATCTTCTGGCTACTCGTACAGACAAAGTCAGAGCTCTTCGTGAGGCCTTTTACCGTCAGAATCTCCCCAACCTCATGAATCTGATTGCCACCATCTTTGTCTTTGCAATTGTAATTTATTTCCAGGTCAGTTGGAGTAGTGAGGGTGGTAAAACTCTTTGTATGGAACAGGTCCACTTCCTCCTACATTTCACTTCTGTATTTTCATAAGACTAATATTTTTACCTGCAGTATCTGGATGTTTATTATACCCTGCCTTTTCATAGTCAGTTCTGCACTTACTGTAGCCATATAAAAGACTTGAGTCTTACTATGGTCTCTGAAAAGAGAAACAAAACCCCCCCAAATTAATGTGTGCATGTGATGTTGTCTAACCCAAATGCTATTGCTTTTTACTGGAAAATACTTTGAAGTGCCTAGGCCTGTCTCTTACTGTTTGTTGCAGCAAACACCTGAAGACTATAGAAGATTTTAATGTTTCTTTTCCTGGATGCTTTGATCAGTCTTCTTGAAGCTTCAGATTTCTTCTGACATACATATCTTTCATCCCTTCTTGTGGGAGTGTGTTTAGACAATCCTGCAGGATTGCAGGCCCTTTGCAGAAGGATTCCCATGGACGCCCTCTAGGCAGAGGATATGTACTTGCACAGAATGATTGCAGGTTTTTTCTGTTGCTATCAAGGCCTTGCACTTGCAATTTATGACCTCTGATATGGTTTCACATCCTGATGTAATAGGGGACTTTCTTTTTCAAACTTTCCAGGGCTTCAGAGTGGATCTCCCTATCAAATCTGCTCGTTACCGTGGCCAGTACAACACCTACCCCATCAAGTTGTTCTATACTTCCAACATTCCCATTATTCTTCAGTCTGCCCTGGTCTCAAACTTGTATGTCATCTCCCAGATGCTTTCTGCCCGCTTCAGTGGCAACTTACTGGTCAGCCTGCTGGGCACTTGGTCTGTGAGTATTCCTTCTAATCTTGCACACAGCTTTATAAGAACACCATTAAAATGTGTGGTTGAAAAGATGGTCTCTGAATATTAATACACACTTCTGTGGGTGGTCATGCACGCTGAAATTAGGAATCAGTAATTTGTAATTTGTTTAAATTAACAATTGTGTATGAGACCTTCTGTGATGAATGTAGAAGTTAGGTCTCCATTTACCTTTATTTTGGACTGTTCTTTGTTTTCAGAAGTATTTTTTTGTGTTTGTTATTGCATTTCTGCTTACAAAAACTGCTTGTGGTAGTAAAGTTGCATCTTTGTGTGCTGCTGGCGTAGTAATGATACACAGTGACATGAAGGTGACACAAACCCAGGTTTAGCTTATTGGCTAAAAAACAGTGAGAAGGTTGGTGATTGCTTGCTTCCTTCTTCCAGGACACATCCTCTGGAGGCCCGGCCCGTGCTTATCCTGTTGGTGGACTCTGTTATTACCTGTCACCTCCAGAGTCTTTTTCTTCAGTGTTGGAAGACCCTGTACATGCAGTTGTTTATATTGTATTTATGTTAGGCTCCTGTGCTTTCTTCTCTAAGACCTGGATTGAAGTCTCTGGCTCCTCTGCCAAAGATGTAAGTTTAAAATGGCAAACTATGTAAGCTTCCCTGATGAAAACAGATGGAGTGTTGTAAGAATAAGACTGACTTTCTTCTGTAGTAACTGTTCTACTGGCAGTCTTGTTGGTGATATTTATCGTTTGTGTAAACAGGGATTGTGTCTTTTTTGTAAGTGGAGAGGATAAAGGCAGAGTAGGGGTCACTTTTTCCCCTGTTTTTTTTACTGCTTTTTCAAAAACAGCATCAAAACTCAAAGAAATGCTTTCATTTGCATTTGGAAGTTTAGAACATAGAAAAGTCTGATCAGTGTGAGAGCAGGCAAGGTAACAGGAGAGGTAGGAACTCCTTCAGTGCCACAGGACAGGTGCACCATGTGCAAGGCAGTTGCCACTTAAGAGCTTGCGGGTAAAGCTCAAATACCCATTCCTGGCATAGAGAGTTCTGAGCTTCTTTTGTGAGAAGATTAACTACAGGTTAACTTGAGAGTGCTGATAATGGAGAATACAGTGCAGTGCATTAATGTGCCTGAGCCTGGCTTCTCACAATTTCCATTCGCTGCGGGATATTTAATATTCAGGAACTATATAATTCTGAAATTGGAATTGGAAAACAAGACGGAAAATAGCTGTCATTGTGGTGTGTTTGTATTGTGTGGTTTTGAGTAGGAAATCAAGTTTGGCAGCCATACGGAATGGTTTAATCCATTCTTTAACAAATATGTAATAGTTGCACAGTTACTGTAACAGCATGAGTGCTCATGTTTTGGACTTGCATCTTGCTGCTTGTCAGGCATGCAGAGAGGCACTCACAGCCATGTATAGTCAGATTTTTATTTCAGAATAAGCCAACATACAGTTTTTAACAGTTTAATCTACTTTCCTAATACTAAGTAAAATTATTTTAAGTTCATTTAAACAAGAACAGAAATAAAAGTTGATAAATCATTACTTCAGTGTTCACTATATAGTGGAAAACTGGCAGCTTAATCATCTAAAGTGTGCTTTCTCAGCACACAAAGAAAGCTCAAGCCCACCACCATTTCCTGCAATGTCTTGCTTCTGTTTCCTCATAGTACTGCATTGCCTGACCCTAGCAAATGACACTGAACTTACTTGCTCTGTTCCTTGATTCAATACAGGTTGCCAAGCAATTGAAAGAACAACAAATGGTAATGCGAGGCCACAGAGAAACTTCAATGGTACATGAACTCAACAGGTGAGCTGTGCATTTATATGCAAAGTGTTATGGGCAAACACGTGGCAAATTTTTCAGTGACTTCCATTTTCTACATCTTCTTCTTAGCATAGCATTCTTTTCCCCTCCAGTCAGGTTGAGCTTTTCATTTCCTTATCCAGTGTACTGGCATTACTGCCTGTTCCTTACCCTGGACTGTAGACCCATAAGAGAAGAGAGTATTCTGCCCTTGACTTTTTTTCCATCCATGTAATTTCACTCTTATTTTCTTAACCATCTGCTTAGATTATCTCTGTAGTGGTCTTGCTGTTCTCAGTGGGATTGCTTTTCTAGAAAAATCCTGCCTCTGATACAGTTATTTTCCATAGATCTCATGTATGTCTAACCCTCTATATTTGTCACTCTCCTGAGCAAGCTCTAATGGCCCTTTTTCTCTTCTTGTTTTGTTTTGCAGGTACATCCCAACAGCTGCTGCATTTGGTGGGCTCTGTATCGGTGCCCTGTCTGTGTTGGCAGACTTCCTGGGGGCAATTGGGTCTGGAACTGGAATTCTGCTCGCCGTCACTATCATTTATCAGTACTTTGAAATTTTTGTAAAGGAACAGAGTGAAGTTGGCAGTATGGGAGCTCTTCTTTTCTAAACCTAGCTTCTCATGGACCCAGGAAAGAGGAGAGGGACGTTCTCAAAGTGTAGCCAGTCAGGTGAAAAGAAGTATCATAAACTTGATAATGTCATTCTATAGAAACACATATTTTAATAATGTTTCCAAAGCACATTCCCTTATGTTCAAACTTTTCTAGCATACGGTTTGCATTTTATAAATTTATGAGGAAAATGTGCAAAAAAATTTTTTCTTAAGAAAATTGTTTTTTAATTATGTGTTAGGAGAGCCAGCTTTCTGACTTGGACTTAGTTCAACAATTCTTGACATTTTTTGAGCCCCTTTCAAATTTAGTAACCTGGAGTCTTTACAGGTTTTAATGAATGTTTGTTAAATAAATGTTTGGAAGGGATTTTTTTTTTTCCATTTAACTTGTTTTTGCAGCTCCTTTGCAGCAATGGTGAGAAAACTTCTCTCCATTTAATGCTCAAGTTTCCATAATTATGGTTGTAAGCACAAACAGTGTTTAATGTGTTTGGGTATTTTTTCTGTATGGCAGATTTAGAAGGCAGTTGTTTCTTTTTACTAAATGATATCTCTAGATCCAAATGTTTTGTCTTGTAATTATTACACTAGACCTTGTCAGATGTTGAGTATTGGCTTGTGACTGTTGTCAAGTTTCTGAATAAGAAAGGAATGTGTCCTTTTCCAGCACCTCTCCTCCATAAGCAGAAAACTCAGGTCAATCTCGATTCTGCCAGAGCCTGTGCCTAAGAGTTGCAACTTTGAAACTTGGTCAAACCAGCAGCTTTGTAAAGCCTTCTAATTAGTTTTTATTGCCATCAGTGACAGTACTCCTGGTTCTGATGCTGGCTGAAAGAAATGGGTTTTATGGCTGCTTAGATGCAAATCTGCTTGTGCTCTTTGCTGGAGTGAAGTTTCTCTCCTTGATAATGAATTCTGGTCTTGTAGCAATTGGGATGTTATCTGACTACTCATATGTAGTGAATTTTGAGTCTCATTACCACAAAGGAGTGTGGAAAGAATGTATGTTACTTGTCTGTTTCTATAGATCTAGATATGAGACCCTTGTTAGATAACCCTACTTAGGGGCTTGTGTAGAAGGCTTTTCCATCCTGTAATCTCATGGACTCGAGTGGTACATAGGAAAGTATTTTTTTAGAAGGTATCGGGACTCCTCCTTTTTGAAGGTCACACCTTCGAATTGGAGAGGTTACAGCAAAGGCTTTAATGGACCAGAATAATACTTAATTTTCCTTTTTAATTTAGACTGTCAGTACGAATCAGGTGCCTAGGACCAAATGCAAATATTTGTGTACGAGTCTTGTAAATACACTTTTCCTCAATCAGTATTGGACAACATTGAAACCAAAACGAGGAGTTGTAATGCTGGAATGTTTCTCTACTCTGCATCAACATGCCTTCTGTGGAATTTTGCATGTTGGGCTGACAGTGTATGAGTCACCGTTCCTGCTCAGAGTGGTGGGACTGTGTTATGGACCCAAGGAACACAGATGACATCCAGAAGCCCTTGTTAATGCCCTGAGCTCAGATACCAAATGCATGAGAAATCTGCAAATGTGGAATGAGATGCACCTATCGATGAAAGTCAAACTCCTGGGGTGAAGATCACAATCGGAAAAGGAATAAAACCGTTGGGATAAAGTATGCATGTAATTCTGTCAGCCATTCACTATTACTTCACACTATGTTCTATCATTTTTCTGGGTTTTTTAGACTACTAGTGCACCACAGCACAACTGTGATGTGAAATGGGGACAGTTAAAGAATGGCTTTAAAAGGAGAGGGAAGGAGTGTGGTGTGTGGTTCTGCTTTGGGGATTTTTGTTGTTGTTTTTCCAGGAATCCCAATGCAAACTTTTTTTTTATATATATATATAAAAGACCGCTTTTTGGGCATGCAGCTCTGGCTGGGCTGGAGCTGGACTTGTATTTTTGGTCATATCATCTGTTTGAACTGGTTGCAGTTTAAACCATTCTCTCTTCAGTGTCTAAGCAGCACTTGTTCTGTGCATCTGTATTTTTGTTGTCTAGTGGTGAAATCTTTGTCTGTTATGAAGCAGCTATGTCCTCGAAGCAGGACCTTCTGGTCATACAGTGGATGTTCACAAAAAGAAATAATGCCTAAAAAATCTGCTTTATAATGAAATAAAGTACATCTTTGGAGCTAATGCTTGGTTTGTTTGAGGGTTTTTTTGAGTTGCAATTCAAAACGCTCTGCAAAAGTAAATAGGGGGAGAGTGGGGTCATGGTCTATCAGTTTAACAAAAACTGTTTCCATGAGAGATACAGTGCCAATCTTTTTGTAGCATGATAGTAGTAAGAGGATGTTAGTTGAAACAACTCAAAGCAGCTGATATTCCCAATATGTCCTCTGAGTTTTTGAACTTAGAGTAAGGGAAAATTTTTACTTCCTCCAGAAGAGAAATATCGCAGCACTTGAAAGTAAAATACCGGACACAAGAAGTTCAGCCAAGATTTTGATCATGTGTGGAGTAATTCTAAACAGCAGCTTGATTTCTCCTTTGCTGTTTTATTTTTCGCTAGGAAACTTGCATTAATAACTGTTGTTGTTGTAGGAATATTATGTCATCACACATGATCACAGAACTAGTTGGGGGTCACTGTAGGTGTGATGAGTTACCTGTAAGAGAGCTGGGTGAGACACCAACATCAGGGCAAAGCCTGAGATCCAATTTGTGCTGGTGGTATTTTAAGTGAAATATTGACATGGCCTTTTCTTCTGCACTACAGATTTCATGGGAAAGCTTTTGCCATCGCACATAACTGCTGAGTGTTCAATTTTTGTCCCTTTTGCCATTATTCAGGAAGCCTTAAAAATTGTTTTATTCTAGTTCACTTACTCCTAGGGCCTATCTCCATGTAAGTCTGAGACGGCAATGGACTTCTTTTCCTAATTTCTCAAACATTTTGTTTGTTGTTGGGTTTTTATATTAAAAAACAAAACCAAAAACAATAATTGCTTTTGGCTGCACCTATAAAGCTAAACATTACATGACTGTGCTCCCGTGATTTCTTCTGGGGATAACCCTGTCCCTCTACTGTAAACAGACTGATTTGTGAGGCAGATTTCTCTGCCAGCTTTCTGTAAAGGAGGAAGCGGAGTGGCCTAGTGCTTTCCCTAATTGTCCTCCTTGCAGCGAGGAATAACAAGCTTTAGGTGGCCTTCAGTTTCACCCCAGCTCAGGGGGGGTCTCTCACGGGTTTCTGTGAGCTGTTTGCTTACAGACAGGACGGGACACGCTGTGGGGTGCTGAGCTACGAGCCTGATGGCGGAGTGCCGCTGTGCTGGAGCCCTTCCCGCAGTGTCTGCCCGCGGCGGCGCTGGCTGCGGAGCGTTATCGCCCGCGGAGCGGGAGGGCCGGGGCGGACACCGGTGACAGCTCTGACACTGAGTTTTGCTCGGTATTTCGGCCGGCCCTCACCGGCTGCCTGCCCGAAAAGGTCGCGGTTTGAAGCTTGGCCAGGGACGAGCGGCCCCCGCTGCAGATGCTCGGACAGCCCCGGCTTGTCCGGGGGGGCCGCGGGTGCCAAACCCCCCCAGGACAGACCCTGGCACCGGGAGCGTCTGCCCGCCGGGTGGCAATGTTACACCGCGATTCCAGCCGCCGCCTCCGAGGCAACTTGGATCAGGGAAAGGCACATTAAATCTGTTCCAAATGTGTGTTCTTTCTTTTCCTTCGCTGCTATGCCGATGGGCGTCCTACAAAGTAAGAAGCCGGGAGCAGAGTTCGCCAGTATTTATTTTTACTTCCTAGAACTGGAGCCAGGATTGAGGTTGTTTTAAGCTGAAATGCTGAAAATAATCTTTTAGGGAGTTCGTATTATTTATAATACTTTCTAACATTTTTCAAGCATGCCAGGTGTCAAGGGGCAGTTGCTGTTACAGCCTCTTAGTCTGCCACTTAAGCCTAGACTGAGACAGTCTATGGGATTGGAAAGAAGACAAAAACTGAAGCATTTAAAAAGAAAATCAATATTCTAAGCTGGGGACCTAATTAGTCAGTTAGACTTTAAGCTGCTGGTTTATAATATGCCACTGGATGGATCTGCAAAAATTGAAACTCTTCTGTGGGCCAGGTTCTAGCAACCCTCTGGCTATTGCCAACGTGATGCCAGCCAAGTTGGCAGAGCTTGGCAGAAAGGAAATACCCTGACAATTGGCACCTCCTTTGGCAGCTGTATCAGAGGGGCTGGAGACTGAATGAGCACAGACATGATATACTTTGTCATCACAGAGGGGGCTGTCAAGGTCAGAGATGAGATGAGATGCTGGAGAACAAGAAGACTGGACCAGCCAATTTTCCAGTTACAGGAGTACTTGAAAGCTCAAAACAGAGGGAACAAATAAAATGAGAACAACAAAGATATAATTTTTTAAGAAGCTGTTTGATTTTTATATTGCTTTGGAGAAAATTGGGATACATGGCACATATATAAAATTCCAGATTCCCCTTCTTAGACATTGAGGCTAAAGTGGATGGTTCCAAAAATGGTGTGAGCACTGGTGGGGGAGCATTAGCTATCAGAAATCTCAGATGAGTATTATCCACTTTAATCTTCAGTGTGTCTGAAGCCCTCTGATGTTCTTACAGCTCTGATGTGTCTCTTCTGTGTACCTGTGGTGTGAAGATTTATAAATGAAAAATGCAGCTCCAGACATATGGGAAGAGGGAACAGCAAGCAGTTTGGCCTGATTAACTTCACTACATAACTGTGAATTTTATTTTTGTTTAAATAGCTTTATCTTTTGGCAATGCAAGAAGGTGGAATTGTTGTTGCTGCATTCCCCATTCTGTTGCTGCAAAATTACATCTAATGCAGGTAGAGCAAGGGCTCCCCGTGACCACAGATGTGGCCATTTACACAGTGATTTGGGATTGCAGAGCTCAGCTGCAGAGAGTAACTGGTGGGTGTGTGGTGAGGAGCCAGGAGGGAATTGTGGGAAGAAATAGTGCAGGAGGCAGGGCAGGGAGATGTACCCTCCTGAGGCTGGGATGTGGTGGTGTATAGTGTGCCTATACTGAAGATGAGTGTACCTGAGAATGCTCTTGAGTTCCAGGATTTTGAAGACTGCTGACAACAAACTGTGAGTGTGTTATGGTGCTGGGGATGGTGATTAAAATGCAAAGGGTCAGCTGCCTGCTGGATCTCCCCTGCAAGACAAACTCAGAATACCTGTGTGTTACAGAAATCTGATTTATTTAACCTTGGTATCCCAACCTGACCTGGCGTTCCCTTTGCGCTATACAAAGTTTTCTTTGTGTTCTGCAGCTGTAGAAACCTGTAAGATAGGAAAGTGTGTTTGTTAAAATAATTCCTTTTCTAAGGATGTTTGAGGATGAAGCTTGGATTGTTGATTTTTTAAGTTACTGGAACAGCATTTTTTTTTAAGCCTATCCCCTCCCTTGCTTTGAGTAACTCTTGAAAGGAAGAGAGATTTATGAGGGAGACATATTAACTTCTTTAAGTAGGTAGAAAAGAGCTGCCTCTTATCTCAGTGCCTCCCATTTCTTAAGCAATACTGACTTGTGGAAGCAAGCCAACATTTGGGATAAGGCTTATCTAATATAATGATGGAACACAGTAACACAAGCCAGGGGGTCTGACACTACTTTCTGCAGCTGAGCTACATTGAAGTGATTTTTATTTAACTTTAAACACAGGTATCCACCTTTTCGTAGTGGATAGCTGGAAACTTGCATAATCCTTTAAACTGGAATGGTGACAGTGGTATCTCGTGTGGAAAGAGAAGAGCCGTAGAGCAAATAAACTAGAAGGGTTTCCATGTTTATGAAGCAGGTTCTCAGCTGTTACTTGTATTGTAGGAGTTGTTTGTTTTGCATGTGAGGTCCTGTTTTTGTGGGTACTGGCTGTAATTACACCATCACAGAGATCTTTTGCTCCAAAGCTTGTACACTCTGAATAAAAAAAAAAAAAAAAAAAAAAAAAAAAAAAAAAAAAAACCCTACCTTTAAAAAAACCCATCATGTAGAGCAGGACAGGACTCCTCCCCAGTCCTACAGCTGGTCACTGCAAGAGTCCTGTTTCAAACAGTATCTGTACTGGGCCAGCTCTGTACTTGCCTCTTCCGTTGATATTGTCTGTACTTGAAGCACCAGAAAGAAGTATCAACTCTGTAGAGACTGAAATGCAGATTCAAACTGCACATGTGTGTATATAAAGTGGGTGCCTTTAAAACATAACTACAAACAGCTAATTAATGAAGCAATATGCTTCATTCTGACTTTAATCCCCAAATCAGTGTGTGAGCAGTGAGCTTGCACCTGTAGGAAAAAGGGGGTCAGAGAATCGAGTGGTCCATGGGCTAGCATGGTCATGTTTTCCTTTGTTCCTGCAAAATTGCTGATACATCACAGTCGTGATGTTATTTCACCCTTGTAGAATATCTCCACTTCTCCAGAGAGTTTCCTTTATGCATAATCCATTAAGTGATGGTCAGAGCTTTGAGTGCCTGTAATTCATCAAGTTTAACACTTTACCTTTACTATAAGAGAAGACAAAACCAATTCTCTGTGGTTTTGATTGTTAAACATAATAGCTATAAAATCAACTCAAATCTATACCTTCTTCCTAAGCAGAGGTGACAGATTGATGCTATTGGGGTTCTAGAAGTGTTACTGGAGACATTAGGAAATGACCTGAAGGTTGTTACATTGCTATAGCTCAGGGAGTTTTGTATGAGCATAAGGAGAAGCACCCTCTAGTCTGAAGGGATCCTTATTTAGCCCAGGCTCAAGCCCACAGATTGAAAGATCTGAGTAAAAGCCTCTATCCTATTTTCTTGTGTTCCACAGGTAGATCTGTGGTGGGAGGTTCTTGCACAAGACAGGTATTTCTCATGTCAGAGCTTCAGTCCCTCTGTAGAAGCGATCCTTAGACTATCCAAATCTCACGTTCCCAGGAAAATGTGTTGCAGCAAAGGTAAACACACTGAGGAGAACTCTGAACACTAGGAAGGAGGAATAAAATAGGACAGAACTGAATTTGATTGTGGTTGTAATTTACCAGGACATCCCTGATGTGAGCTGAGGTATAGGTAGCATCCTCCAGCATTTAAAAGTGAAACTGAGGTGAAGGGAAGGTAAGAAAGGGAACTCTCTTACCCACATGCAGCCCTTGGGGGTGTATCTCGGCTCCTGAGGAGCTTGGCTGTGCTCTGGTTCCTGCTTGGAGCGGGGAAGCAGGAGGGCTCTGAGTGACAGGTTCTGACAGACTTCCAGTGCCTGGCTGGATATCTGTTTGTGCCTGGGGAATTTCCTTCTGCATCTGGTATTCCAGCTATCAGCTGGAAAAGGAACTTGTTTGCTGTGTCTGCAGTATCAGGAAGATGCTGTTATGAGGGGAGCAACATGGGAAAAGTGTGAGTTCTGTCCCTGCTGCAGAGTCACCATGTTACCTTAGGGCTGGGTATCGACTCCTTTCCCTCTGGCTACCTACTAGATTTTGTCTTACTCATACGAGGATTTGTTAAATGCTCTGAAGCATTTGTATGGGGTAAGACATAAAAGGGTGGGACAGTCTGGGATGAATGGATTTGCGCCTCTTTCAGTTTCGTGTTTCTGTTACTAGTAACACTCCTTAAGTTACCTTGAACAGTAGATAGCATCCTACTGGCCTGTGGGTTTCCTGTGTAATCTGTCTCACAAATGCATTGAGAAGACCCATCTGATCAAAAGCAGGCATGCGTAGAGTGTGGAGCCCACCACCATTTGTGTGGGTACAGGCTGTCAGAGCCAAGCACAAGCACATTAAAGGTGAAAAGCCTCAAAAAGTCATCTCTTCTCCCTGCCCACGGCATTCACCCATGAGAATGGTGCTTTCCTGCACATGCAGGTGCTCCAAGTCAGCATTCTCCAGACTGGAGCCTGCTCAGCAGGCACCTCTCATCAGAAAGACACTGCTTTGTTCCATTACCCTGCAGAACTATTACTGCAGTAGTAAAGTGTGGCTTTGCCTTTCTCTTGTAAATCCTCTGGCAGGAGCATGATGTGGTTCTTGCCAAATACTTCTGTAAGTGGTATGAAGAACCAAGGGGTTTGAGGAGCAGGATAAATGCCCAGAGAGGTGGGAAGTGGAGGTCACAGATGGCCTTTCTTCACTGTGTATCACAGCGTTGTGTTCTCACAGATGTTTGCTGGAAGGCACAAGAGCCTGGTGCTCTTGGCTGCCAAGTCAGATGGGGCACAGGAGCTTCGTGTGCTTGTTCAACACAACATGTTAACAGGCATGAGATGAGCTTCACACAAGTTGTTATCATCTTAGAACAACAACAAGAGCACTTGGTCATGTAAAACTATTTTTCCTGCATGTCTCTCTAAAAGGCTTAGCAACTCTTGGATGTGAATTTTTAATTTTCTCACTTTCTTCAGTGTATGTGTTCCATGGATTTTTACATGCCATTGATGAGTACTTACTTCCTGTCCCAGCATGGCTGGGATGGGGTTACCCTGCTTTGATTCTGTGTGAGGGAAGGTGGCTGGTGTTTCTGAAGTGATGATATGTGTGCATAGTCCTGGCAGGATCCTGCCTTCTGGATTGGACAAAGCAAATTCATCCTCTGAAAAAAATCTATCCTGAGGGACAGGACCCTTTAGGAATATATAGTTATCAGTCTCTCTAATCTTAGGTGCCTATCACCTGTATCCAAGTTGTACGATACAGATGTCCAGAGGGGCCGGAGCCATTCAATAAAGCTGCTGCTATAGGTCTTCACATTAATAGTGAGTTTGAGCACATCACTCCTGTGGTCAGTGGCCTGGAAAGCTACATACAGCTCTCAGACCTGGAAAGTATTTGGGATAATAAAAGAATGGACAGACTGAAACAGGGTTGAGGATCCTGACAGTCACCACTTGGGACCCAGAAAAGATGCCTCTCTGGTGCTGGGGAATTGTCTTTGGCCTCTGTGGCAGCATTTGGCTTGCTAGTTCCCAGTATTTACCTAAATATATTTTGGATTGTTGCAGCTCCTATTGTTTGTGATAAAGGATTGGACAAAAGGTCCATTGATCAGGCAGTCCTTGCTATCCATCTCTGTCTGCCTCTTGAGACAGCCAGTTTGTGGTTGTGGTGGTGCTGCTGAGCCACTGCACTACATCAGGCTGGCACAGCGAGTTGTGTGAGCTGGGAGGAAAGGAGGTGTGATAGTATGTGCAGATCCCTTCTCCTTTCTCACCACATGCATATGCGAATCCGTGTGTGAATACCGTGCTATGTGTGACAGGCTGTCAGGTTCAAAGCTGATGGTGATCTTCCTCCCATGGTCTAGTGTAGTGGGGAACAGTCTGCCAGGTTTGAATGCTTGTGACATTCAAGTCCTGCATGAGAGAGAGATTATCACATACAAAAGTGCTGAATTTTGTAATTTTTTTTTTTTATTATTTTTTTTAATGAAGTCAACTATAGAGTAGAGAAAATCCTGTTACTGGAAGAAAACCTTTGTGTTTCTCAGGAAAAGTGAAATATCTCCTGTAGTTGTTGTTTGAGCTAAACTTTGTCTGCTTGTCTAATGATGAAAAATGGTGTTTGGTGCAATTGGATAACATACAGAAAATAGCCATATTTCTGAAATACTCCTTATTTCTTTTACTGTGTCATAGTCAAAATACAGCCATACTAGAAATGAAATTGCATTTCATGCAAAGATTCTTGCACTGACAGAGAAATTAAATACTTTTATCCCTAAAACAGAAGGGAATAAGATATTGAAAATAAAAACCATCAATATTGCTAACGTGTATACAGAAAAGGTGGTTATATCTTATGGCTCTGAAGTAGAACTTAAATCCAGATATAATAATGAAGATACACAAATCTTCTATTTTGAAGAACTAGCTGGGGGAAAAAAAGGGTTTGAGATTTCAATATAGATTCTTTATAATGTGGTTAACAGAGTGCAATATTAGGGATTGACAGTAAAGTTGGCCAGCAATAGATGGGAATTATGGTCACCTACTGTTTTAACTTAAAATAACTAAAATTGAAATATTAATTCATTTTATAGAAAGCTTTTTTTTTTCCCAAGTAATGGAATACAGAAGTAACAATACTGCTTTAAAAATTAACATGTGTAACAGAATATTAGCATGTTTTCCTACTTATTTTTTTTTTAAGTTGGGTTTTTCCTGCTTTTGACACCTGCTCTTCACACAATCCTGCTGTTGGGAGAGATGGGCATGGGGATTATCTGTCTGGAACCAGGGACCCAGCCCCACAAATGGTGCAGGAGAAGCTCCAGCTCTGCAGGGTCTAGGAATCTTTATAAACCTGGGTGTAGGGCACAGGCAGGCAGGAGCTGGGGGCAATGCCAAAAGGCAGAGCTCCCGACTGGCACACCTGGGTGCAGCTCCCACGACTGGTTACAAGTAGGGCAGGAGTGGGAACAGGAGCCCGCGTCTCCCTGTGATCTCCGCAGGCTTTGGATGCCTTCGCTGATGACAACAGCCTAAGTGTGCAAGTCATTACCTTCAGCCAGACGGGAAAACTTCTCCAAAGGGAGCCTGCCGTGGCTTCCTCCGCGGGATGAATGCCCAACCCGCTGCCGCTCTCCCACCCTCTGGCTCCTTCCCCCTGTCCCCGCCATGCCCCGCTCCGCTGGTCCCCTCTGTCACCTCTCATTTGCCGCCCCTCACATCGGGCCGGGCCCCGCCGACGGCTCTGCCGAGGCTCTCTCATCGTCGATACGCACATCGGGGAAGATCAAGGAGCGCTCTGACAATGGGGACATTGTTCCCGGGTTTCTGCGCCCCGGCTGGGGAGTGAGCCTGTCCCCCCAGAGCCCCCATCCCGGCCGGATGCTGCGGGTCTGACACCGCAGGCGTGCCTAAGAGCGGTGGGGGTGAATTGTCAGCTGTGATGGCTTTTGGCTGGTGAGATAATTGAGGGGAACCAAACTTTTTGAGCAAACAATGTGATAAAAGGGGGTGCAGGATTAAAGGTCCCCCATGCACAGAGATTTGGGAAGCGTGTGGCCGTGGAGGTCTCTCTAGTACAAATTGAATACATGGTTTAATTCATAACTTGAGGTAAAACCTGTGCCTGGGGTTTTGATGGATTTACCTCTCTACTCAAGAATGTTCGTTGGTTTTGTTTTCCCCCCCCCACCCCCCAATTCTTTTTCTTTTACTGGCATCTGCTTCCAGGGAAGGGGGTTGCCAGGGAGCCTGCTGCATCTTCGTGGGGGTCCATCCTTTTTCTTGCCTTCTCCATTTCACCTTCCTACTCTTCCTCTGTCTCTTTCCCTTCTCCTGTAATCACAACCTTCTTTCAAACACCCCATCTCTCTTGTGCTTCTCCTCTTGCTTTCCCTGGCATTGTGTCCGCTGTACAGAGGGTTTATTCCTCCCCTCTGGTTGTGCTTTCTCTTGCCTTTGTTAGCATATATCTTCCTTTCTAGGTTTTTTTTTCCCCCCTCCTTAATTCTCTAGGTTTTCTTCCTTCTTCCTCACACTTTCTTCTCCTGTTTTGGGGCATTTTATTCTCCACTTGTGCAACCCCCAGCAGCCCTTGTGATAGTGAGGAACTGAGCTGGGACACGTGAGCCACCCTTCCTTAACTCTTTCAAGTAGCATCATCCTGCTGAGCTCATCCAAGTGAGGTGTGAGTGATGTATCCAAGGGCAGCCTTCATTCCTGCTGGCCGTGGACAACACCCCTGCACAGCTGTAAGGATCCTGCAGTACTGTGGGCCAGTTGGGATCCAACATCACAGCACTCACACCTCCACATGTCATGGTGTCACCTGTCACAGGACTGAGCCCATGACGGTTCAAGCCCAGCCTTGGTGGTTCAGAAATATTCCATACTTTCTTCTGTATGTTTTTCCAGACTTTTCCAGAGATGGCTGCCTTTCAATGGCAAATGGAGTGGTTGAAGCACTACTAGGATGTAAAATATTCTTTATCAAGAGTGAGCCTTGCAAAGAGTGCTATAGTTCTTTTGATCCCCTCCTTTCTTTTTGATTTTTCTTGTAGTAGTATTTCAACTATTTAATTTTTTTTTTTTTTTAAATATCTCTTTCCAGACTTTTTATTCTAGCCCCACTGCCTGCTCTCTCTGCAGGGTGCAAGGAGGAGGGCTGAGTGACAGGCTAATAACCTGCTCTGGCTCTCGCTCCAAGCCCAGTGGCAGGTGTCCCAGCACCCCTATTGAATGCCACCATCCAAAAAAAAAATTATCAACAATCTTCCTTCAACAATGATTTATTATTGCCATAATTTGCCTTGGTACAATGAGCTGCAGAGTGTATTTCTGCACCCGAGTGACAGGTATTTGATGGCTCCAGGTTTCTATTTTATTTAGTCTTGAGCCTAATATGATTTGGTTACCCTCGCCCCCTCCTTCCCATCCCTCTCCTCCCTCCCCACCCAACCTTTTCTCATTTTGTTTTGTTTTCTATGAGTGTGTTTCGCATAACCCTGGGCTGGCTGACAGCGCTTGTAAAAACCAGAAGTCGATCTTGCAGTGGCTTTTCACCATTAATCAAGCTGCCTGGAATTGGAAAGTAACACTGACAGGCTTTTATCTTGGAGAGAAGGAGGATGGCAGATGTATTTTATGGTGGATGAGCCTTCACGGCTTCTATTAGACTGGGACTTCAGTGGTACAAGGTGGTGGTTTGGGGGAGGAGGGGAGCGAGGGGGAGGAGAAGCCAGGGAGCAGCCTATAGATAAATAGATCCGTCAGTCAGGCGATGTGGAGGTCTCCAGGCGGCCAGCCATTGTAGGTGACAGAAAAGGCAATCAAAGACAAAACAAATCAAAAGGTACATCTTATCAGCAGCAGGCCAGCTGGACTTCCACCGCACTCAGAGGCCCCGCCGAGGGCAGGAGAAATTAATCGTGCTGTCGAGGCCAGAGAAATTGTCGCCGCTGAAGGTCCAAGTTCAGGCGAGCAGAGGTGGCCAACATTAAAGGAGAGGGAGAGCGGGGGGTGGGAGGAGAGGAGTGAGGAAGCGAGTGTTGCCATCCCACCACCTCTCTCCCTCCCTCTCTCCCCCGGCCGCCGCGGGCTCCTGACAAGTGCATTCATCGTGCGATGATAGCTCGGCACCTATGATTGGTACCTTTAATAATATAGCCCTCGCTCAGCTGTCACCCTGAAAGAACAATTTTTCCTCCCGCTTTCCTCGATGCAAAGATACATCTGTAATGAGAAGGGTGACAGAAAGTGGGAGCGCGGGGAGCCAAGGAAAGTTTGGAAGAACATTAATCAAAAAGTGAAGTTGGAGGTGATGCCGGCTGCTTGAGGCGCCCGTGCCTCCGGCAGGGAGCCAGTGGAGGGTTTGAAGCTGCTGTCGTGTTTCCTGGCCCCCAGGGCTTTGAGGCCCCCTTGGCAGGGGGAGAGGGAGCCTTTGCCCACCCTTGGTGGCTTTCAAAGTTGTTCCTCTCCATCCTCCTGCAGAGCTGGTCATGATGGGAGGGACTGGGAAGTAGCCCCATGTGCTGGGAGTCCTTGATGTAAACCAGCAGGACTCCACTGTGTGTAATGGATTTATGTTGGACAGGGATCTTTTCGCCTCTGCCGCCTGGAGGAAGAAATGTGTCATTACAAGTCCTGTGAGTTTCTCTACAGTGGGGCCCTATTTGTGTCCTGCTCTGATCCATCCTTTGGATCCAGACAGAGTTGATCCCCAGTCCCATACTTAGCAGCACTGTGCAGAAACTGTCTTAATTCCTCAGAGGAGGAGTTCTGCTTTCCAGGGCATGATGCTGTTTTCTGCAAGCTGAAGTGTGGCTGCCCCTGGCCTTATGGCTCCTTGCGCAAAAGCCCAAACCCCAAAGCCTCCCTAAAGGCCTGATTACAGCATAAGCTGCAGTGTTGTGTTGCTCAGAGCCACTGCCCACGTGTGCATCAGCACAGGGTCCTGCATTGCTGTGCCTGGGGCATCGCAGGAGGTGCCCAAGGACTCCCATTACAGGTGCCCAGCACTGCACACCCATCAGCCCCTCCAAGCAACTGTGTGGTTGTGGGGCAGCTGGGGAGGTTTGGGGGAGTGTATTCCACCCCAGATGTAAAAGAGTCGCTGGCAGCCCTGCAGTGCATGAGGCACTGAAAGGGCTCATGTTTGATGCATTTAAGGAACGTGTCTATTTGAATTTAAGGGATAAGCAGCAACATCTTCGAACATGGTTATCTCCTGTGGTTTTTAGCAGCTTTCCAGGCTGCCCAGCTCTGCTCTGCAGTTGTCAGTCCCTCCCTGGGATGAAGCCCTTGGGCTTGAATTCTTTAGCATTAGTGTTTGGCAGTCAGTTCTTTCATTCTGCATATTCGCTCTCTTGTACCTACAACTGATTTGCTAATCTGCATCTGTTTTTATTTTCATCCTAATAAAAGTGGGGATTATATTAAGATCTGGATCAAACAGGTTTGTCTGTAAAATCAATGGTGCTGGTTTCTATGGCCCACAGCCTTAAATCCTAGAGGATCAGAAGGAAAGCAGGGAGGGTTAGGCACCACCAAAAAAAAAAAAAAAAAAAAAAAGAGGCAGTTTGTTCTATATGGTTTCCAAAATTTGAGTGGTGATTATTTCCTGCCTTCTCCATGGAAGCAGATAACTTCTGCAGACAGTAGTTGATGGGGGTGTGAACCATATGGCTGAGATAAATGTTGGTAATGAGGGGTGGAGAAAGTGGTCTTGGAGGAATGTTTCCCTAATTCATACGGAACAGTTGAACCCAGGATGGATAAGCACAGCTCATGCAGGGAAGCAGAGCTCTGGTCTCTGTGCAGATCTCCTTACCAAGAACATACAGGAGGGGAAATGGGTCCTGCACAGTTGGTTTGGTCTGTCTGTGCAGGAGCTTCAGAGGATGATAAAAGGATGAACTCTTCACATATCCTCTGTAAAGATTTTCAGATACGTTTTGCTGGTGCTAAAATGAGGAAATAATGCTTTTGCCTGGTAACATTTTCTGTAGTTTATGGCCTAGAGCTCTAAGAGCAGGGATATCTGACTCAAATGCCTGAGACAATTTTGAAAACTGAACAAACAAACCCTGAGTTTCACTGAGCCTTGGGCTCCTTCTAGATGCTGAGGTGCTCTGGGAAAAAAATGAACCCAAGAGCTATATTCCTGAATTTCCACTGTGCTATCAACCTTAGCCTGAGAGCATCTGTAGAGCTGGAGTTTGGGCTTGCAGAAGTATTGCATATTTTTAACCCTCATGTGCCTATAATCTCTAAAACATGTCCAAAATAATGGATGTTGGGAAACTGTTACCTCAGTGTAACATTGAAGACTGCAGTGCAAATCAGGAATAGACTTAGAATTGGGTCTTGGGAAATCAGGATATGACTCCTGCATTCATTCCAGCCATTACTCCTCTATTGGAATGATGCGCTGTGAGATACAAGCTTGGATTCATAATTTCAGAACTTATCATGAGTAATCATCTGTCTCTCTAGGGTTACTGCATCTACAGGGGTTTATGAGCTGGGAGATGCAGAACTGGCAACAAATTTCTGCCAGGTGATTGCATCCAAATCAATGGAAAATGACATTACACAAAGTCCATCTTCACTGTTCTGATGCCCAGCAGCCTCACTGCAATTGGGACAGGTTTGTAATGACCTGAGTGGAGTAAGGGCTCCGTTCACAATGTAAATCTGGTGAATGGTAAAACAAAGTAGTTTTCAAAATGTTTTCCTGGCATGTGGTTAATCTTTTGTTAACTTGAACTTAGAAGTACTGCACCAAAGATCTAGGCTTTGCATGAAGCCTAACCAGGGAGGTTTTGCCAAAGCACAGGAGCCCACAGCCAGCCTTGCTGTCTCCTGTGCTGCTTGAGCTGAGTCTGGAAGTTGAGACACTAACAGGGTTTTATCACAGCTGCCTTTGACAGCCCCTGTGGATTCCACCCCCCCCCACAGGAGACAGGATCTGCACGGGGCCATGGTGAGCAGGCAGCAAAACCTCAGGTTGTGCCGTTTTCCCACTTTTCATTGCAGACTTAGGAATGTGAGCTCTCTTTGGGAAAGAAAGGAAGCATCTGCTGCAGATGTTGAGAGGCAGATGTGAACGTGCTCTTTGTTTCCTCACTGTCCTTGCACTCTTCCCCGGTTTCCAATCTGAAACGTGCTCAAATCTCTCTTCTTTCTTCTCATTTGGCTGGTTTTACACCAAAAATCTGTCACAAGCTCCCTCAGAGTCCTGGGGCTGTCAGCCAGTGGAGATGAGCAGTGGCAGAGCTGGGAGGCTGGTGCCAGGTTTGGAAATTGGGGCTGGGAGCCCAGCAGTGCTGTGCAGGCTGCAGTTACAAGATCAAGTGAGCAGTGTTTTGTCCTTTATTCTTTGGAAATTTTTAGCTGGCACCCAAAACAAAACAAAAACCCCCCCAAACAACCCAAGTGAAGATTATTGAAAATGTTTTGTAGTAAAAATAAACTACTTCTTAATTTTTAGTGATAAAAGGACAAAAAAAGAATCTGTTCTTTCCCTGCCTTGCCCACTCTATCAAAATGTTCCCACTAAATAAATTTTGTGGCTGTAACTCCCAGGGTATCAGTGCTGTCACTTTGCTGGTGTCAATGACTCGCTGGGATGTGCACAATTAAAATATGTACATTGATGCACAGGCTCCAAAGCTATTAATCAGCAGAGGAGATACAGACAGTGAAATGAGAACTCAATGTGTGTTTATGCCAAGCTCCCAGAGATGGCACAGAGCAGGGTACCTGTATTTGTTACTTTTAAGGATATCAAAACGTTGGGCAGGAAAAGCTCCTGTTTGCTTCTGGGCAGTCTGAGGCTGAATGAGAACAGTGGAGTTTATTTGAAACTCCAGCTGGTATAATGGCTCTTGATTACCAGGGTATTTTCTACCTAAAGGAATAAAAAGCATCATCATCTTCACTTCTCTGGAGTGTTTCCCACCCTGAGGAACACTGATGTACCTCACACCCCAAATGTGTGTGCAGGTATCAGCACAGGGGAGGACTTTCCCAAACGTGTTTTGCTGGCCCTGCTCAGTGCTGAGGATGGAGGGTGTAAAACGGGTCACTGGTGTAACACCAGCACACCCTTTGGCCATCCTGCAGCCCAAAGCAAGGTGGTACCTTGTGTCTCGTGCCTGCTGTGCTCACCCTGGTGCTGCTCTTTGTGGGTACCCCAATTTCAAATGGTAAAAGCCAATTAAAGAAGGGAGTCGAAGTTTTTTCCATTGAGGGCATCTGGACTAATTTTTAAGAATGAAAGATTTTAGGATACGTACAGTCTTTGAGTTACCTTGATCTCAGCAGTGGTCTCCTTAGCTGGGTCACTTTTCAGACTATCTCCCATTTTTCACATAAGGGTTAATTGTGTTTTAAGTGCTTCTGGTCACATGAAAGACATGGCAATTTCTGACCTTGGTGTGTATAAAGAGGGGGAATCGACTTTCAGGTAGTACCACACCATGGCATCTGCATAGGAGGCACGTACACTGGATTTATGTGTATCCACTGTCTCAGAGCAGGATCCGAGTGTGGCACCACTCCACACACAAAGGAAATCACAGCTTATAATATTCAACTGGTTACTATAACCCCCACCCACCCCAGGTTTAATATTAGAACTATTTTTCACGTTGAAACCGAAATAGTACAAAATATGGGCTTGCTGTAATTGTTGTTAGATTATGTGTCACCCTGATAAGATGTAACAAATATTTTCCTACACAGCAGGGCCTGTTTCCCTGCGAGTAATGGATGGAGAAACTTCTCATAGTGTGTAGGCAATCGGTCGTAAAAACTTCGCTGAGAAGATTAATGCATTAAGTGCAACCTTTGTGGAAAATAGGAGGAAAAGAATTAAAATAAGTTTTTTATTTCACATTTAATATTAATAACCAAACTTATTCAGTGGGAATGCTCCTTGCTGCATGTGCCTTCCTCCTTCAAGGGGCAGCTTTGTCAAGAGTATTTCTGTATTTTCAGAGATCTTTCAGCAGCAGCTGTTGTATATGGCACGGTGATTCTTTCAACAGAACTATTTTTATCAGTAATATGAAAGACTTTTTTTCATGGGCAAAGCTTTGACACCAATAAGTCTGCCGGACGTCACTTAATAGGTTAGATAAACATTGGCTCGCCATTTAGCGTGGAAGGATTTTCCCTTTCTATCACAGCTCTACATCTTCTGGAGACACTTAATGGCCATCAGAGAGGTGGCACCACGGGGCAAGGGCTCTGGAGAGCTGGGGCAGGGGATTGTTTGCCATACAAACATCAGTGTGCAGAACAGAAAGGCGAGGTCCTTCTAGAAGGAGCCCACCAGTAGGTAACAGCAGCCCCTTCTGAGCACACCCAGCACCCAGCTCTGCTGCTGCCCATTAGAAGGGTCCTTGCTCTTTTCCAGGGATTGCAGAGCAGTGGCTGACTTGGCAGGGGTAACGATGGTCTTGCGTGATGATGTAATTATGGGGGTTTTTTAAATTGCTCAAGGTTTGAGAAAAAGGCCGATTTAGATTGATTGCTGCTGCTTTTCCCCCGTGTGTATTTTGAGATCTTGTTTTCTTCCTAAAGTACACTTCTGTAACTGCAGTCAGTCTCAAGTGACAGGGACCATCAGTCATGGAGTGTGCTATGAAACCGGGGTCGGATGGAACTGCTTATTTCCAGTGTGTGGCACACAGTTCACTTCTTCCCAGGTCTTTGCTTGCATTTGAGGTCTGTTAGGTTATCCAGCTCGAGTTTTACAGAGAGTCACTTGTTTTACTACTTGTGAGAACAGATATTTCTTCCCAGTTTTACAGAGCTTGAATTTTTATAAAGAACATTTTGTAAGTAAAGAAACAATTGGTTTGGTAAAGGAGAGATGAGTTTGTGTCCTTTCCTGCTGACTGTAGGCAAGTGGGAGCATTGGTCTAAAGATCGCAGTATTCCAGGAGGCACCACCACTTTGCCACCCCAGTTGGTCTTTTCCTGACAAGTGAACAGAGATGAATTTATCAGTAAAAGCCAATGCCATCAAACATTGATTGGGCCTTTCAACTGCTTTGGCACTCAGAATTATTTAGGGCTTATTGAAACTTCTTTCTAAATTGATCTGCTAGGTATTTCAGAAAACTCAAAGAAAAATGGTCCTTATGATTTTAAAAAACTACATTCATCATTGCCAAGAAATATGTTCAAACTGCAACAGAAAACAAAGGTTCAGTTTTGACCATGCAGCATCTTAATTCACTGTGTCTCTTTCTATCCTGCCATATCACTGAACAGAATGTGCCATCCAACCACAGTAAAAAGAGATTTTAGAAGCACTGTGAAAATTAGTCCGATGGTGTAATTGCAATCTTTATTCATTTGGAGTCAGTAAGAGAAAGGATTTTAGGTTTGAAAGCAGGAATGCTCCTTGGCCAAAAATATTCAGATAAACCAAAAATCATTCATTAAATCTCTCTGTCACTATTGTTTAGTTGCAGATGTAGTGAAAGGAGTAGATAGATTATTTAAAGTACAAAAGCTAATTAGGGTTGGCTGACAGAGTACCGAATTTTGCTTTGAAGAATGGGGACAGGTTTTCACATGACTGAGATGGTAGAATGTGATCAAAATGTTATTAAATCCAAACCATTCAGCTTCCTTCCAGCTTCCCCCTGCCCCCCCCCAGCAGTCTCTGCTGTCCAGTCCACAGTTTTTGGAGTTGAAAAATCATTAGCAATTTCCACTAACAGCACTTCAGCACAAGGAAGAGACAAGTCTCTAGAGCATAAAGGTGTAGGGTCAGAGATTTTTAACAGCTGGACTCCTTCCCCAAAAGGATGATGACTGAGCTTACATGTCTTAGAAGTCAGAATTTTCTGATTTAACAACAAAGCTTTATTACATTTGATATATAGCAATTAAGTCAAGTATTTTATACAAACATGCATGCTATGGCTTTGTGATCATTTTAGTTTCTCCAACTACAACAATTTTACAAGAAAACCTCTTAGAAAAGCAGAATGAATAACAGAGGCGGTTTTTACCTTTAAAAACAATTAAAAAAGGCAATTGCCCATATCTGCCTACTTGTAATATTGCTGAGATTCTCCCTATGTGAGGACTCAATGCCTTCCTGTGAAGGATTCATGGAAGTCTGAGTAGCTCTGCACTTGCTGCTTGTGAGAAAGTGTCTCACTTAGAAGACAGATTAAAATTTTTGATGAGCTAAAAGTGTTAATTGAAAACTTAGCCTCTTTCACTTTGCAAATGCTAAAAATGGTATGTGAAACTGAGTTATTAGTTCTCCCCTTCCTACCCTACCCAAAGAACTGTGCTCATTTAAGTAAGTGTACATAAAGTGTTTTAAATCCCTAAAGGTTCTAGTACAAAATGTGAGGTTAATCACTTTATAAAGCTTCTCCATTTCCCCCCCATTTGCCCATTTATGTGGTTACAGAGATTTGTATTTCAGTGTTACAAAGACCTAAATTTTTAAATCATTTATCCTCAGAGCTATGAAGCAATCAGGTATTCATGCTTGACAAAAGAAGGAAGTATAGTTTGTGAACATGAGACTAAGGCCAAGTTCATACAAAGCCTGTGCAGACCAGGGTCTCATTTTTACTTTGAAAGTTTTTCCTGATTTTGGGTGATCAATAAAGTAGGAATAATGAAAAAATAGATAATCATGATAAAAAGCAATTTTTATTTAATCTGCTTTAAGAAAACCCAAAGAAAGATTAAGTTACTGTAGGGGAAAGGCTTTTAATAGGGCCAGAGTAGTTGCTATTACGTATCACTGCATTCTCCAATGAAGTCTTCAGAAAATAAAACCCAAAACCTATGAAAAAGTAAACACTTTTAAGAGGTCCTATTATTGTTGTTCCCTTTGCTGCAGATGTTGCAGATCCATTTTACTCATATTTAGCTTTGTTAATTCCACCCTATTTTGAGTGTTTCTTTAGGCAGGTCAAGACCCAGAGAGAACATACGCACGCTTCCAATATTCTTGACATTTTTTATTATAAAGCACTTCAGACAAACTTTGATTCAAAAAAAAAAAAAGGTTCTCATCTGTGAAAGGAAACTATTTTAAAACAACATTCATAAAGAAAATAGACTGTTCTTAAGCAACAACTTCAGTTAGAGCTCTTATGTAATAAAACCTAAAGACAAAACCGATGGGTCAAGAGTTATTAAATTCACATATACTCATAAAAAGTAAGTCTAAGATGTTACACACACATCATGGAGCATCTTATAGTTGATAATGAAATAGGAACACTCGATAGTTAATTCTGTCCTGACACAGCAGTCCAACATTTAAATATTTTTCAGTCCCAAAAGAGACAAACCATTAACATTTCTCATTCAATAACTAAGCCAGCCCTGGCTAAGGGTTAAAGCCACTTCAAAGCATCTAACATGATAAGCTTTTCATTTCATGTACTTCTCCTGTTGATCAGCCAAGATTTTTGCTGAGGATTTAGCATCATAGAAAAGTTCATTTATTTCTTCAATATGCTCTTTCTCAATGCTGTCTTTCCCATTAATCTTGGCAAGGAGGTTAGCTGGGGTCAGCAACTGCACAGCGTACCTGTGATCAAACAGAGGCAGATGAGTAATTACAATTCAGTGCATCCCAGTGAACTGGAGATATATAGAGGTGGGACACTGGTTAGGAAACACACAGCTCTACAAGCAGTATGAAAAGTCAGCAAGCCCTCCAGCACACACATTAGTTAAAGGAGGAAAGATGAGGATTACCACTCTTTTTTATGTTAGCACTGTTCTTAATAGACCACATCATTGCAAGGGAGAAGTTTGTCTCACTCCCAAGACTGAGTTATCCTACAGTGAGTGCTTTTAGATCCAGTCATGCCTACGAGAAAAGTGTGCCCAACTTACCTTAAGGTTGTCTTGGTACCAATTTCCCCTAAGTGGTTTAGAGCTTCTTCACTGATATTAATTCCTTCTGTCTGAGCACGAAGTTTTGTGATCTGTGGGGAAGAATAAGTGAGGTACCAGCCCCAACAATTAACATCCTGAACTACTTTGCTGGAAACTGTCAGCTTAGAGATGAGATATGCTATAAAACAAGAAGTTACCCTGGTGTAACTTAACACTAAACCAGAATTTGTAGAATTTTAAGTCTTTGAACAGGCAAATACAATGTCAAAAAAACCATTATCACAAAGGGCAGGTAAAGTTACACATCTGGACTGCTAACCCTTCATAGTAACTCTGCATGGTTAGTAAAGTTTATCTACTATCTAATAAGGAGAATATGAGAACTTACAAGAAAATGGAAACGGCATGCAGGAAGCAAATGGTAGCTGGAGTCTTGTGGGCAGCCACACCAGTTACTGAATTCTCCACTGTAACACTGCTGCTATACAGCAGAGCCCTCCAAAAAGCCCTACAGAAAGTTACACCCTTTCCTTAGCAGCTCACAACACACTTTTTATTTAATTGACAAGAAGATAGTAAAATAAATCAAAAAGTTACTTTCTGTGATTCACCTATTCCTGCAAGAAGAAAAAAAAATCACTAAGAAGAATCTAATCTTTCAAGAACAGTCTCAGGCTTGTAGCAGTTTGAAGATCTTTACAAAGTTGGAGAGGAAGATATCACCAATAAGCCTGAGCATATAAAGCTGTAACAAAAGTGGCACAAGTCTCTCGGTAGTCCGTACTACCAGCTGAGTGATAAGGGGCAGGCTGGATAATGATGTTGTGTTGTAGTGCTGAGATAACTCTGGAACTGCAAGCCTCATATAATACAGGTATTTTTCACTTTGGCAGCTTTGTAAACAAGATATCAAGAAGCACTCGTTTAAATTAAAGCCATAAAAATGTGCTTGGGGAGCCAGGGTAGGGAACAGAGTAAGAAAGGGGCTTGAAATGGAAGGAAGTTTGTGCTAAGATATTAATACTGAATATTAGCAATCCTGCTGCAAATTGCAATTTCAAATTGAAGATTTTTTGCTTTTAGATCACCTAAAAATCACTTTTTCTTTTTTCAAACAATGCTACTTTGTTGTTCCTCTGCTAGAAACAAGGTATCTTGAATGCCACATCTTTAACAACCTTTTTAAAATAACTTTTTATCTAGCAACCTGGTAGCACCTTACAGAAAGACTGGGGCCCAAGCCATGAACCCAGCAGTTTGCTTATATATGCATTTACTATGAAATAGGAGAGTAACTATTTATCAGGTAAAATACATTAGGAACAAAACATCTCAGTTATAACCTCTAATATCTAACAGCAGACACATATGCAAAATGTTTGATTACAACAATATCTTAGTAGAATATGCATAAATGTGCATTTTTTTCCCTGTTCTGGTTGCACTGAGATAACTGTGGGTGTTGCTCTCAGAGCATTGCTACACAATAGGATTTCTAATTGATAAACACAAAAAGAAGTATTTTGAACTGGTTATGAACAAACTTTCAGTAGATCCACAAACAGATTCTATGCAGATAAAAACAAATCAATTGTGAAAGACCAAGGCAAAGAGTTTTACACAGAAACATCAATAGCAGAAACTTCTTCCTATGAAAGAAAAATGGGAGCAAAACTAGAGAACTAAATTTATGGATGTATTTAGTTAGAAACCAAAGTTAAGTGTAATAGCTTCTTCTCCCATGAGAAGTCATCATTCGAAAGCCTTAATTTAAGAGAAGATGAGATTATCTGACCCTGAGAACATGATTTATGGGACATAATGTCTGGACTCTATTTTTAGCTTTAGGAAATGCTACTGTAAACACTTCCTTTTCTTCACCCCTGGGGAGGGAGGAAATCACAGCACTTACTCAGCACTTCTCAGAATCAGCAGCTCAGAAACCAGCTCTTCAGCAGTTTATTATCTGCACAGTAATACAGCACTAACTACACAGAATTCACTTACAGTACAGGGAAGTCCAGACAGTCTTTAATATCCCAGACTGAGTAAAAGTCTCACTTTAAAATTTGTTTTGTATCCAGACTAAACCTAATTGTATGTTAAATCACTGGGCTGCTTCTACTGTAATCTACATCACAATGCCTTACAGTGTCCTTCTAGGCATAAAAAAATCATCCTGAGAACAGCTCACAACAGCACCTGCGAAAAGCTCCTCAAACCGAGTGAAATGAAGCTTTGCCTCTAGGTTTATGTTCGATAAATGCCTAGGCTTCACCTTGGCACTTATCCAGCAGCAGGAGACTATTATCTTGTGACAAGGCTCTCCTCCATTGACACTATCTCTTAAATAATACAAAGAATTGACATGGTAAACCCTAATGTCTTCTGCATTGTGTCACTTCACAGCATTGAGACGCTAATGAGGGGGGATCTTTGACACAATGTATCATAATAGCACCAAGCATTATAATCGATACACAATACATTGGGATGGCCCCACAGGAAAAGTTCCAGGCATGTGGAAGCATATCTCTGCCACATTTGCTGTGCTTACATTTCCAAACTTGACTAGCAGCATGAAAATCCTCCTAGTTTCAGGAGACAGCCCCAGTAGGTTAAAGCTACAGTACAGGGCATAGAAGCAAAAATACAACGGCACTCCTCACTCCCTTTCATCTCTCATATGAGGGAAAAACCTGAGGTCTGACACCAAAGGTCCTAAGATGTGACACTTCATCTCATACCAACTGAAAAAGCAGTACCTGCTGAAACCTGCCAACTATGGAAAGCGCATTTGTGCAAGAGATCACTTCAGCTAACAATTCATGCCATTTCATGACAGTGAGATTTAACTCCCAGCCCTAGATATGCTTGGCAACTCCTCAGTAGGTGGGAATCAGACAGAGAAGTTGCATGCACTGTTTTAACCAGCTCACTGTAATGGTTCCTAAAGCAGCAGGCATTTAGGAAGTGCGAAGCTTTCTGGCACACGCCCCGGTGACCACAAACAACTCTATAGTAACAGAAGAGGCAGAAACTGAGCAGAACTGCGATTTGTTACAAGTTCTTTAAAATGCTGCATGTACCTGCTTCATTTCTTGGGGTGTATACAGCATGGTTCGGATAATCATTACTCTGTCCAGCAGGTCCAACGGTATTCCATGAGGAGACACGATATCCTCTGTGCCTCTAAAGGAGAAACCAAACAGAAAGAGATCAGATACTATTCTGAGTTCAGTACAGATTTGACTAGAACAAAAAAAAGTGACTACACCTCTACTAGGTTACAACTCTTGTGTGTCTTGCAGGGACACACACACACTCCCTGGACAGAGATAGGAAACGTTCCAGTCTGAAGTTCATACTGGACAGCCCAAGTGAAACAAATACTATTTCTGGACCTCACATGTCACTCTAATATAGTTAGAGGTGCTTTCCTTCATACTCTCCTGCACCGTGTCTCACAATATATAATATTCCAAAGTATTTTCCAGCAAGGAACAAATCATTCTTTCTAAGTTTTTTAGCAGTATCAGTAGAAATTATGCACACTATTATCCCTTTAGAGAACATCCCCTCTTGCTGAGCAAGCCATTACTCTGTTCCATCCTCTCCCCCATCCTTCCAGTCAATATTTCAGTGGTTTACATCCCATGCTTGCAATCCAGCAAATTGAGAAGTGGAGATCTGTGCATGAAGGGTAGAGCAGGCTCTAGATCCCCACCATTTTATTTGTTTGACATACAACACCCAACAGCAAAGTCTTCAGACACAAGTACTGTTGATTTTCCAAGACCACCACAATTTGCTGTGAAGTCAAGAGTGGAAGATACCCAGATTTACTGAGAATTATAGATTGCAGTAAAAACAGAAAAGTCCTGGTAAAGAACATTTTAAATTCAGTGCTAGTATTTAGGCATTGCAGCTCCAGCCCTGGTCCTCCAGTATTAGATGCTGCTATTATATGGAAAACTTTCTTTCTCAGGACAGTTTTTTCATAAAAAGTTCTACAGTGAATCCATGCTTACAGATCTCTACTTCCTCTACTTCAACAAGACAGCTTTCTTATGCCTTTGCAAAGAGAACACTGCAATGTCCACCTTAAACACTTCTGAAGGGCTTATCACCTTCACTTCTAAGCAATGCAAACAGAGAAAGATTAATACCAGATGAGCCACTATGAGGGAAAGGAAAAGCTGGTTACACAGCTGAATTAAATTAATTTAAAGAGTAGCAATCATTGCTAATGACAGCTTGTTTAGACATAATTAGACCTAGACCACAAATCAGCAGTAGAACTTACAGAAGACTCTGAAAGAGGAGAGCAATTTTACTGAACATGCAAAGAATACATTGTGTGGGTGCAAAATATCAAAGTGGAGGCATGGAGTGAAGCAGAGATGAAAAACAAGTTAGTTGGTGAGACTGAAGAAACACAAAAAGCCAGACCAATATAGTAGGAAAAGGGAGAAGCTGCACTGCAACACACTTTCATAGGAAGAACAAGATGATGCAATTAGGATAGCAAACAGCAAAATAATCCAGAAGAAGCAGGAAACGATATTAGAGGTTTGCAGCTCTGGTGCTTTTGATGTCCCTAATGTGCAGGCAACAGATATGCTGAGGTATACAATGAGAACGGGACAAATCTGTCACAGATCACCCAGGAAGTAAGACAATTCAGAAGCTATTAGAGAAGGAGATGTGCTAGTGGAAATAAAAGGAGGGATTCCATTCTGCTTTAACTCAGCCTGGCATTAAATGCTTGTCCCATCATGAGCAGTTTTTGAACACAGATGCAGCTTGCAACCCATGCAAGGGATTATCACAGCTGTCAGTGTCACAGACAAAAGCCTTCACAAACTGTAACTCTACCAATACAGCTAATTCTGAGGTTTATGGACCAATGCAAACTGGAAAGTTCAAGTTTAGACATCATACCTGATAATGCAGTTTCCTCTGTTGGAAGCAAAGATGACAATGGGGGAAATGGAGGATTCCAGCGCTCGGTGCAGGTATGTGAAACATTCAATATCCAGCATGTGAACCTCATCCACAAAGAGCACACCTGGGACTAGCTCAGCAATGCCTTGATCAATGTATTTGTTCACCACCTTATTTATCTCTCCTCGCAATTTGTCTGAGAACAAAAAAGAAACTGTTAGCTGTTCTGCTACTAAACTATAGGTCAGTAGGTAAGGCTTAAAGCAAGGAAAATTAACCTTGAATTTTTTCATAGTTTAGTATTTTACTGCCTCAAAGAAAACCTCTGTGAGACTAAAATTCTGTGGCATTTAAGAGTAAGTTCAGTCCTTTTCTAACACACAGGTTATACTGGTCTAAAGATACCATGCAGGATTCATACCAGTAATTTCAGTTTTCTTCGGCTTCATCAACTGTCCCATCATAGAAAGGATGTCTTGTCCTCCCTAGGAAATGAAGTTACAGATGAGCTATGAGGTCATGCAGTGAGCACAGAACTTGAGAATGTTATAAATCAGGAATTAGTTAAAGAAGCTGTTTCTTACATGCTGCTCTCTGTAGTGCTAGGATAGGTATTCGGATAAATATTTCCTGGCCAGGTGCACAAACCCTAACTTAGCAGCTGCCTCTTTAACTTGTAACCACCTGAACCATCACCTCCCTGAAGAGAGGTAGACTGGCCTTCAAGGTGTAACACCTTCTGCTTTTCCTACAGTGGAATCTTTGAGGGTGAGTTAGGACAGCTCAATTTTCTACACCTCAATTATTCTCATAACCATCACATCTATATTAAATAATTTTCCTGTAAAGTCTTAATCTGTGAAGTCAGATACCTGAGGTCGAGCATTGGCCACATCCAAGTCATGCAGGGTGACATCCTGAATAATTTCCTTTTTCTTGTGCACATCACCTTTGGGCAGGGGAACATACTCTTCAGCTTCAAGGTCAAATTCCGTAGCATAGATATCACACCTGCCTTGCCTCTGAGGAAAAGCAAAGAAGAGAAACCCAGGTATAGAATCAGCTTCAGTGCCCAAACCTTGAGTGACACGAACTTGATAAAGGGCTTAGTTCACAATTCCAGTTCTGACAAAGTCAGCTGACAATTCAGACATCCCATCCCTTCTCAGCAACAGGCATACCCTATCTACTGATCAAAGCTCAAAAACTCTGTTGAAAAATACCTGATATTTTCAGTGGCAAGAATATTCCACTCCTCTCTCCCCCTTCTTTTAACCGTATGTAATTCTTGCTAAAGGACAAATCCAGCAGATTAACTCGAGATTGGGAGAACTGTTCAAGACTCCTTTGTAGGTGGGTGATTTATTATATGATACAAAATATTATGCTCATCCATTAAACAGCAAGTATCACTGTACACTACTTTCTAAATCAGATATGAAAAGAATGCTAACTAATGCAGTATTCCCTTCTACATGTATATATCTTGTGGAGAAAATACCACAGCGATAAAAGAAAGATTAAATACACTGCACATGTCAGCCTGAAAATGACTAAAGTTGCTTGGTTTTTCCCCTTTTCCCCTAAAGATGTCTTGATCTTACAGAAAAGAAAACTCATCCAGACAGCATCAGTGATAGCTTCCTTGCCAGATGACCTTAATTGTGAACCAGATCACCACGTTCTTTCGGTTCAAAAGAGACTTTTCTCCCCAGATAAGGAAAGCACTGGGTTCTTTTTAAAATTTCCATGTAACCATTTCATGTCAGTTAAGGTTAATAAATCAGGAGAGCCTTCTGACAAAGGCAGAGAAAAGTCTGCAAGAAACATACACCTGCATAAAAGTACCCAACTTTTCTTTTACCTTGACAGCTCCACTGTTTGCTTCGATATAAATAACATCACCAGTTTCCACTCGCTCCTTCTGCAAGCTTTCAAATATGCTCGGGTCCAGCTGGAGACAAGCAAACAGCACAGTTGGTCAGAACAGTTCTGTATTGTCATGGTAATCAAGGTAAAGAAATTTAGTCTGAAGCTCACTCCCACCAGACAAAATTAAACAGCAACTCACTCCGACAACACTTCTAGGATTTTATAAAGCTGTAACACCGGGAGTTGGGATAGAGAATAAATCTGAAGGACACACAGAACTTACTGCCTTACCAAAAAAATCCAAAGGAAGCAATAGTGCCAGAAACATAATGATACCAATTACAATTACAAAATATACCTTTGTGTAATGTGACAATATATTTGCACTTAGGAAGCAGCACTTCTCTGGCATCCTAGCAAAACCTTTATAAAAAATGTGGCTATAGCATTGAATTATGTTACTTGATTTCTTGTGTCCTTACCCTCTGTGGAGCTGTGTGAGGGAGAGTGGGTATGGAACATACTAGGTGCTTTTTGTTTCCCTAGGTACATGTTTACTTTTGCTCTTTGTTTTGTTTTCAAAGTGAACAAATGCAAGATGATACTTAACAACAGAGACAGCTTTCAGTTCTCTCCCAGTCTTACAGGGAAATTGAATGGAGACTTGTACAGGAAAACAAAGGGAAAGTGGGCCTGAGCTGGCAGCACACCAGCTCAATTTCCAGTACTCTATAAAATATCCACTTGAGCACATCCCCTCATGTAGAAAGAAGGGATGTGACAGAAAGGACAATTTATTCTGAAACAGGCAAGATTTCCCAAAACCATTCTCGAAAATTTGGTTGAGAATTAGGAAAAAAAACAAATGAGCTTTCTTCTGTTTATTATCATGAACGTGAATTTATAGCCAGGGTCAGAGCGAGTGTATTACAGACTGAGTCACAACAAAGTTCAGATTCCCAATTCAGCCCATTTTTCTGTGGTACTAGTGATCTACAAAACTGTATCAGGATCTCTTCCTGCTCAAATTCACCTTTAACTCATTGAAGACATACAAGTGTGTGCTGAACAGAAAAATAACAGGGGCTGCTAACCAAGTGATGGGTTTATCCGCAACTCCAATTAGTAAGAGACAAGACTAACATCTCAATATCCTACACAAAGTAGATAAATACGTACATGACTGTACACACAGCCTCCTGGCCTCCCCCCTCTACAGAGATGGGGATCAAGAGCTTGAAATGGAAATAATAAGTGATAAAAATAGAAGATGAAAACCTGAAATACTTAATTTTTGAGACTCGACTACACATACCTTCAACTGTTTGGTTCCCTTTGCAGTTTTGAGTCCTATTATTACATGGCTGATAGTTTTGCCATACCCTCCCATAGGATTTTCAGTCTCACATGGAGTTAGTTCTGTGACTTCTCCTTCATAAACCTCCTTGGTCTCTTTAATTCTCAACCCTGCAAGAAATTGTTTAGAACAGTTTCAGTACACAAATCAATGGCCACACACACTCAGGAGTCTGCTGCCTTACTATCAACAAAATGTAACATACTATTTTTGCACTATATTTCATGGCAATATTTTACTTCTAAAGGCAGAAAGAAGAATTATTGCTCTCTTTTTCAATATTAAGTGAGAATATTCATCCTGTGTCATGAGAATGAAAGCTCAGTCTGACCTGCAAAGAGGTTTAGGAAACTGTTAGAAATTATATTCCTCTGTTCATTATTATTAGCTCTCAAAGTAAATGTCAGGACCTTTTCTCTTTTCACTGTCCCAAAGAGGGGATTTGCCTGATGTGTTCCCCCGTGCTAAAGCCAAATACAGATCATCTTCTGAAAACTAGTGACGTTAATATAACTGTGAGTTTTACACAATTTTTGGACCACCAGAAAGAGCCTTGCAAAGTTAACAAAAAGAAGAAAAAAGTAATAAAAATTGGTTAACACGTATTGTGTCAGAACACCATGAATTATGAAAATGTTAATGTATGCTTTAAAATATTTTTCAAGTCAACAGCAAAAGGTGAGATAGGTAAAATTTAGCAGAAACTGCTATAATTTAAAACTCTTCCAAGATAGCTGACAATGACATCCTTCCTTTGTTATTTTTCAGACAGTCAAGCAATCATCATCATATCTTGGTATCTTCTAATCACAACTACTGTAAGTAGCAAAGTTATTTTCAATTGATGAATAATATAGAGTTTTATAGTTAGACTTCTCCAGAGAAAAACCACTATCATCACCACCACCACTACAATTATGCATATGTTCTAACTACATAGAGGTTCAAAGAACCCACATCTGAAGAGACTCTATAAAGTATTTTATGAGACACACATGCCATACCAAAAAAAATGAATGGGCTGTAACAAGATATAAGGAAGTCATCCTGCCCAGTCTGAGGCTATTAGGACTTTATAAAACTTTCCTTGTTCCGTAACTTTTCATTTTGCTTTGAAATAGATCAGACACTTCACCAGTAATCTTGAGCTGCTGATAGGGGTTATAAAGAACTGACATGTGAGTCTGTCTCCCTCTACTGGGCCCAAATTCAGACCAGTACTTGAAATGCAAGAAATAAGTTAACTGGGGATAACATGACAACTCCTTGATAAGAAATGTTTGCTTTCTCTTCTTTAGAAGTACATAAAAAGTTGTATATAAAGTCAGTTTCAGTAATGTTTAAAATTGTTTTTCGGGTGTGCCAAAACATCAGACAAAAAATTAATGAACCTCCAAGTTACAAAACAGACCTAAACAAGGCTGCATCACATAGGCTTATGGGAAGCAATATGGGAATCTGTACAGTGTAACTGATGGTGCCACAAAAATTCGACACTGATGGGTTTGCTTGTCCTTTTTATTTTTGCTTTTTAACTTCTGGGGCAATCTCTATTCTGCTCTGAAAAACGAAGCCTGTTTCTGCTTGGAGTATATTTTGTATGTTGCCAAAGCACATCTTTCAGGTTCATTTCATCTGAAAAGAATCCAGTTCACGTGTTCAGAGACTGTTCCACAGTACAAGCCAAAGTCGAGTCAGTGAGGACAACTCAGGGATTTGCTTCCAAAGCCTGCCTCTAATCCAGCCTAATGTGCTCATAGAGATGTCTCTGTAGAAAATATTTACAGATGAACATCATTTGAACAAAGGTAGTTGATGCTTTGAACTTGCTGATAATCCGTTGCCTTCAAATCAATGTGCACATATCGACTATGAACTTTATTCTCAGAAGAGTTCTTAAAGAGTTCTTCTACTCACAAATCAGATAGGAGCCCAAGGCAGAAATGGTGAGCTATTTCATGTTTTGGTTCAAAAGCAATCTGTGGAGTTAAACAGTGCTTGTTTGATTTACTGGCAGTTACAATTTGGAGACACAAGGAGCAGTTATGCTATTTAAGTGGCTATTCCAGCAGTTATTTTTTACTGCACCTCAGTTCTAACATTAGCTGCAGTCATCATCCTAACCAGCTGCTAATGAGCTCTATACCGGATTAATCTCTCTCAGATGAAGTTTCTTTTAACCCGCACAACAATTCCAATACATATTGTAAACCCTCTACTATATCCCAAACAATACTTGACCATGAGACTATGTCAAGTCCTTTAGTATATGACTCCCAACAGTAAAAATTCTGTAAACTCAGAATCACTCCTGCTTCCTTGTACACTAAGGGGTCCAAAACAGACAGACTCTATAGTTTCCAAGAAAATAAAAAACACAACCACTGACTAAAAAATTTGATGTTAACATCTCTGATAATTTTTAAAAATTGAGGTAGTTAAGCCCCCAGAAAGTAAAATGCATGATATGAGCAACAGATGATGTATACAGAACCTGCTAAGAAAACATATAAACTAAACTCAAAAAACCTGAAAGGAATACTTTTTGTACTGATGGACATGTGAGCTGGAGCTTGTCTTGCACCCAGTCACAGCTAACATTGTACTGTGGGTACAAAATATTTTTTTTTTAAATGAACCCTTGTAAATTATTTCTTTACCAAGCAGGGAAGCTAAAACTTACCTGAGATTAAAAACCAACTGGAAAGTGTTCCATTACAAGAAATGGTGGTTACTAGTACTTTAAAATATTTCAGATTTTTTTTACACTGATAAAAATATTCAATAAAGGTCGTGTTATGAAAATGTGACATGAAATTCAAGAGAAAGGAATAAAAGACGTTCCATCTTTCATTAACACTAATATTTGTTTAGAAGTGTCTCCATATTGACATTCAGGGAATGCAGAGAACTAACAATGTAGCTGGCTGTTAAACCTCAGAGAGTTAAAATACTGCTATCTCTAGAAATGACAACATGGATAGCATGAGTTTCATCTGCTGGTTCAGGTTTCCAAACCTCTGACAGGGAACTTCATCACATCAAGGAAATTCTGCAGACTACTGAGTCTCTGGCTTCCCTCCCCCAAACCCTGCCAGTTTCATGGTAACTAAAAGACCAGAGACTACTGAGAGTTGCTTTCTTATACAAGTCAATGGAATACTTTTGTTTCACTGGAGAACTGAGAGACTTCTTTACCTTCCTGCTGCCAAATATCCAGAGAACTGCAAGATGAAACATGGTATAGAAGCAGGAAAATTAACTGATAATATATTCAGGACTAAGATCATCTGGGTTGTCTTTAGCCAGTCCTCACACAAACAAGGGCCACTTCTATCTGCATTCATCAGCTGTCAGCAGTGATTTTAAGAGATTTTAGACTGTCACTAAGGTTGTGTTGCAAGTTGAACCAATTTACATCAAACTTGTAAAAGCACTCCAGAATTGAGGAAGATATTAAGTTAGAGTGTCTATTTTTTTGGCATGGAACTTTTTATGTGCTTGCTGGAACAGCAAGTCAGGTTAAAGCTGCCATTTGGGAGTCCCTGATTAAGACTGTTTATTTAGTAGAGTGACATCACCAAAGTAAAAAAGGAGAGCATTTTTATGTCTACAAGTATTTCTGCTCACATAAAAAACTAAAAATCATTTTTCTTTCAGCTTTATTCAGAGTCACAAGCAAAACCAGGAGGTGAATGTGGAGGACAACAGGAGAATTTGGGGAACTAGAATAAATCATAATGCAGCAATTAAATTATGGTTTATAGACAGAAAGCCTGACTCCACTAAGTGTGGAAGAGATTCACTACATTAAGACCATCAGTGAAGAAAAAAAGCATAAAATAAACTGAGAACACCATGCCCACTGAAAAGTTTTTCCTTTTTAGATGACTGGGGGAAAAAAAGAGTGTCATGCAAATACTTAACTCTTCTGCTTCCCTGAAACTTACCAATTGCACGCCGGAAGTTTTCCATTAGAACTTCTGTTTTCTTGATCTCCGTGGAATAGACCTCACTTCCAACCATAGGACAGAAGGGAACTTTGCTTCCCAGTTCCTGAGCAATAGCTAAAGCCAAAGCAGTCTTTAAAAGAAAACAAAAAACAAACCCCACATATTACCTTGTATGAGAATTAACAAAGGATTCTTTCTGCACAGTTAGTTTTCCTCATCATATCAGCTTCCACATATCAATTATCAATGTAATGTTGGGACTATTCTGTCTGACATGTATTTCTCATATATAACAACCCTCCCCAAAACACACAACTTCGGCCAAAGACTGATAAAAACCTTCAAGACACAATCCTGTGCATTGGAATTTGACATCTGCTAGAAATCTAAAAAGCCTCAAACAGGATAGGGAACAAGATAAAGAATGTGAAAACTACTCAAGATTTAATATAACACTAACTTTTAAAACTTTTTCAGAGCCCATATTATCCACGTGTTTGGTAACCTACATGAGGTGGTTTCACATTAATGATGCTGAGCACACCACTGGGTACTGCCAATGTTGATGACATGGCAAAAATCAAAATAAAAAGCAGGAAACTACATCAATACACTGATGAAAAATTCCAATAGACAAAAGCATTATGTAAACACCACCCAAAAATGAATTTGACAACAAATGAAAATAAAATAGATTTGGAAATACTTTATTTCACACCAAAATAGAAAAATAATACCTTGCCAGTTCCAGGAGGTCCTGCCAACAGCACAGCTCTGCCAGCCATTTTCTTGCTTTTGATTAGCTCAACTATAACCCCACATGCCTATAAGTTAAAAAAAGTATTCACACTGTTAACAGAAGTTATAATATCTATACACAAGCTATAATATCTTTTGTTCTAGTATTAGTAGAACTACTTAGCAGGTTTTGCGATCCCGCTAAAAATAAGGAGGATTCCGAATTCACACACACAGGAAGGGATGCAGGATCAGAAAAGCTTCCTTCCTACGATCAGTTTACGTGACACAGACATTAAAAATCACAGACAACAGAACTCAGCCTGAGAGCCCCGACTCGCTGCCCCTCCCGCCGTCCCCCGCACACAGAGGATTTCAAAGTAAGGCAGGAAATCAATCCCAGGCTGCCTGAGCCGCAGATCCATCACAGCTCCCCTTCCAAAGCCCGGCTCGAGGGGGCTCTGAGCACCCCGGCCCAGTGGAAGCTGTCCCGGCCCGCGGCAGGGGGGTGGCAACCGGGGGATCTCCAACCTCCCCTTCCAACCCAAGCCACTCCACGATTTTAAGCTGATTCTACGGCACAGCACCGAAATCTCTTGCCTTTGACACGCGGGGCACTCTCACCGTCCCCGCGCAAGGAGCGGAGCAGTCCCAGCGGCCCCCACCACACGCAAGAGCCCGGGCAGGGCTCCCCCGACCCGACGGGACCCTCCAGGCCCCCCCGGCCCTGCCCGGGCCCCGCTCTCACCTCCCGCGCGTTCTCCTGCCCCACGAGCCCGGCCCCCGCCGGCTTGGCGGCGCCGCTCTCGTCCAGCCCCAGCCCTTTGACGTGGCTGTGGGCGGCGATGCGCTGGGTTTTGGAGGTGCTCTTCACCTCCTCGATCTTCATGGCGATGGCGGCGTGAGGGGCAGTGGCGGCCGCTCCGCCGCCCCGCGCTCCTCGCACGCGGCCCNTTTCTCACACTTGGGGTAGCAGCTGTGGGTTCCTGGCGGGTCCCTCACGGTCTGTGCCGCATTCCTGGGTCCCTGTCCAGCTGTCTCCTCACCGCACAAGAGGATACGGTGTTTGGGACACCTGGACCGCAATAATAACACATGTTGTGGCCAAAACAAGGCAGAAGGCCCAGAACCATTAGAGGGGCTCCAGCAGGGCAGTTCCGAGGGTGGTGCCGGGGACAAAAGGGCCTCAGGCTGGGTGCACCTGTTAGATGTGATAATTCAGCAGCGTTACAGGTTTGTAAGAACCCTGTGCTGTGCGTGCACCTCTATGCTCTGTGCACCAGAAGGCTTTCACTAAGGGATTGCTCCCTGCTTTACCTATACTAATGCTGCCTGGGAAGGTTTTTCCCTGGATTTTAGGCGATGGGCTGAGGGTGGTTTGAGGCACGAATGGAGCCCTCCCTGAGGGGGAGCCGGCTCGTTCTTGGCCCTACAGGGCCATAAACCCTTTCTGCCTTCCCTGAGTGTGTCTGGCCCCTCACACACCCGGGCACTGCGAGCTTGGTCAAAACCTCTGCTTGAGTTTGGCTCCAAAAACAAGCGGGAGCTTTTCTGAATCTTGGTCAATCAGTAGGGTCAGATCATTCAGTCCAATCCCCCCCTGCCCAGGAAAGCAAGGCTGGTCTCTTACCCACTCGGTGTTGCTCACTAACTTCTAGTGTTCAGTTTAACTTCAAAATATTCTATTCCATGTGTCCAAAGCCTTAGTCTGAGGCTGTGACGTGCTGTACCTACAGTGTATGTCCCTCATGAGCTTTGACCTGCTGAAACGGGGACAAACACCAAGCCCAGTGACCCATGTGTAGGGTATTTATTCCCTTTTTGTTTAAGAGCTTCCATTAGTTTTGTTGTAAATGCCATTTGGCAAAGAAAATACTTCATTATTTGTTGCCCTCTTTTTCTGTTAATTGTTCTGTCAGTTTATATTTACATACTCCAGTTTAAAATTGTAATTACAATATAATTGCACACATGTGTAGTTCAACACCTTTGTAAGTGTATCCTGTTATACAATTGTTTAGCTAAGAATTTTTGACTGTAACAAGTATGAACTATTCTTTAAATAATTAGAAAAGAGTGTATGCTCTCAGACTGTGTACATCCTCTCAGGGTCATGTTAGTCACAGAATACACATGCCTAATATGCACTGAACTGCAGACTTTTTTTCTTTGTAAAAGAGCAAATATACAGCTTTGATTTCTCTAGTGCATTAAACAGCCACGAGTGTTGTGGGTAGGTCTGGTCAGAGTTGAAGTTTCTGCCAGTCCTGGAAGAATAATTAGCAAGTCTGGTAAGAGCTCTGAAGGCAATGATGCTGTTATCAAGGGGTCCAGGTATGGCCCTCCTTTTCCAAAGGGCTAACAATGGGTGAAATACATAGTAATTTGTTAACTTAGACTGAAACTTGTCCATATGGTCCATGTTATCCTGTTTGATGTTGCAGCTAGACCTATTTCTGAGATTATGGCATTTCAAAGTCTATTTAATAATATTTGCTTGTTTGTTTGTTTGTTTGGGTTTTTTTTGCTGTGAAATTCAATATATAGGAATGTAGATGGCAGGAATTGAGAACTGCTGTTAATCTTCCTTGTAACTTAGAGGAAGGATAGAAATATTCCACATCTGTAAAAATCAGATATGCTACATGAGGTTCCTGAACTTTAGAAATACTAATTCAGTTAGAGATTTTTCCTGGTAAAAATGGGTAACAGTGTTAACTGTTTGTGTACAGCAATATGATGTCTCAAAACCAGAACTGAGAGGCTAAAACATGTTTGCCAGTGACCGCCTGCTGTTCAGTAAATAAAATTGTTGCCACAATGAAGGTACAATTTTAATACTGATCTGCAGAAAATGTTATTAAAATTATTTGTGTTTGTGTTTTTAGTGGAAGGGGATACTTCAGTTTAAAAAAAGACCCAGTAAACAACTTTTTGCTGGTTTCTCCCTCTTATTTGCTCACATGAGTATTATTTAACGGAGTTTGCAATCATCCATAAGCTATGCCAAGCATCACCTCATTGTATTGATTGTTTTACTCATTCCATATGTTCTTTGAGCATTGTCCTGAAATTGAAGTTAAAGAGGGGCAAAAGAGGACTTTTGGGTGAGGGAAAATAAACAGTAATCCTTTGGACCACACAGGATTAATTGTTTGCTCCCCAGAAAGAGCAGAGTACAAGTGGAACTACTGGAAAGTTTAGAACTGAACTTAGTGCATAAGTCTTTTAACGGTCTTTTATAATTGGTGTCTCATATATGGTGGTGCATCAGTGTGAGGAAATATTGAGCCTTGATTTTTACATGATTTTTTGTGATTTTGAATAGTTAACATATTAGAGGGGGAGGATAAAATAATTTCATTGCAAAGCATGAGTCTTCTTTCTCCTTTGTCCATGCCACCGGATGGAATGTCAGTAGGTTGTGTGACCATTCTGCCCAGCTCATGCTGTAGATGCTTTGAGTATAATTTAATATTTCACTAGCCAGCTAACCAGCAAAAATAATACCTGTCACTAAGAGTCTGAACTGTTATTCCCCAGGTTTAATCAACTCATTTTACCAACGTTTCTTTTGCCCCCTGGTTTGAGGTCTCCTATTTGGCACAGACGTCATGCGATACCCGATGTGGGAGCTGGAGACTTGAGAGCTGTTTTCCTAGACTAAATGTTTGAGGTTACAGGACGTGGCCTAGTTTCACATAAGCTTTCAAATTTCAATGGGACATGCTGAATCCTGAAACTGTCAAATAGTGTATTATTTTTGGAGTGAGAGAGAGTACGTGTGTGTGAGTGTGTGAATGACCTTTACATTTTTACCCTATCCCAAAAGTCTGACTTCCTGCCCTTTCTCCCATGAGTCTGTAAACTTTAGCAATTAAAATGAACACTTTTTAAGGAAAAAATTCAGTACAGGAGAGAACAACTGGGAACAGGAATGATACATTAAGGGGAAAATAAGAAATACATCTAAATGCTACAAACTTTATGGGGGATATGGAAAAATGTGGAGAATTTGGGATTCTTTCTTTTTGCCAGGTTCCCTTCTCCATCTTAGTAACATCAAGGCCTCTGCGTGTGAGAGTAGGGAGAGTGATGAAAGGGTGGTGGGGATGTTCTGTTTTGTTTCCCACAAAAAACTGATTTTTTTCCCTACTCTTCAAAGCAACAGGAGTAGTGAATCTTACTGAATGCCACATCTTAATTTCCAAATTTGTAATTAATTCCATAACTTTGTAAGCTCACAGAATGGACCTCTCTAAATACTGAATGTCTCTGTCAGATTTCTCCTCCTTGATATTGGTGATGTAAGTTATTCATTTCACAGGTACCATATGCACTGATATTTCCTCAAGTGATATGTGGCAGAAAGAATTACCTTTTTTCAATATCATGAGTTCTGTGTAATATCTCTCTAAATACTGTCTGAGGAAAATGCAGCTCTCCGTTTCACTGCAGACCAAAATGGACCACATCTGAGCTGGCTGTAGCCTTTTACATTGTAAGTCATTAAAATGGGACCTCCTTGACCTCATTGCCAGTTTTCTGGAGAATTGTAGAAACTTTTAGACCTTTCTACTTTTGTTAAAGCTTCTTGAAAATGGCAGTAATTTCAGATGTTTTGGGAGGACTTCTGGATAACACCTCTTCTGATTAGGACCTTTTCCCACATCTTCCTTCTGAACTCACCTAATAATGCTAAAAAAAAGGAGTAAATAGTAGGTAATATGATACACTGATATCTTTGTGGATTATAACTTATGGGAATTGATGTAAATTTTCCCTTCCCTTTGGAAGTACATATTGATGTAACACATTGAGACGTTCAGCACAATGAAGTGTATATGAGCCTTATGATTTAACAGGAAACTATTCAAAGCCTGGGAACTTGGTCTGAAAACTGACATTATGCTTAATTTGGCTCCCAAGACAGAGCTCCCATCAAGCTGAACTATTCTGCCCAAAAGCTGATTAGCCAGGCCAGCTCAGTGCATTGCATATTCCTTGTGGGTGCACATCTTTGGGGAGACAGTTGTCTCTCAAATAGCACTGAGTTTTAGGAAGGAATGCTACTGCCCCCCCTTTTCACTGAGTCATTGATTCTCTCAGCTTGACTTCCATGTGTTTGGGAAGGAGAAATAATTTGTATCCAGCTTTAAACCAAAGTCTTTCATATTGAAAGTGTTGTTATATAAAGCTGCTTTCTTTGTAAGAAAACAATCCTGGTGTTTGGAGTCAAAGCCTAAAAACTAAATCCATGATGTTGACAATAGCCTTAGGCAAGTCATTTTACACTTCTGGCTCATTTATTAGTTATTCAGATGTGAATGTTAATACTGTTAGCCATATGTATTGCTGCATAGAGCGAGCAGAAAAGCAACAGCACTGCTCTCAGAGAAGAAAAAGGTAGAATATAGTGCAAGTCCAGTCTACTTTGACACCTGAGGGAGGGAAGTCCATGACACGGTGTTGGCTTCGTGGATTGTAAACACCTGTTATCACTGAAATTATTGGGGCCACTTGGTAGTCATTATTGAAGGGCTGAGCACACGTGTTAAGCTTTATCCTGTAATGCATTTGGGGCCGTGAGCTCCCTGGGTTATCGGCGGGGACAGGTGACTGAAATCAGCGCAGCGTTTCTGAAATGCCTCTCCACGGCTCCTCTCCCTCTCGGCTTTTGGTTATTGGCTTGCAGGAGAGCTGCTCATCACTGTTAATAACCTCGATGATTCTTAGCCCATTAAAGGTGCGATTTTTGGGAAGCTTCTTACCCGACATAAACACACTCTTAACAGGAAAACGAGTTACGCGAGGCTAGAATGGACCTGCTTTTCCACCTCGGTTTGCGACTTCGAAAGCAAACCTGGGCACCGTGACCGCAGCAGCACCAGCTGTGTGTGGGCAGAANGCTTCTCCTGCCTGCGCACCGCGCTGCCGCCGCGCCTGGGCCCCGGGCCCGGAGAGCTGCAGTTCACGCTGGTGGATTGCCCCGGGCACGCCTCCCTCATCCGCACCATCATCGGCGGTAAGGGCAGCCGGGGGGGCCCACGGGCTTTGCTTCGCCTTCTCGCAGCTGCCCCTCTAATAAAGCACCGGCTGTAAATGAGAGTTCTTGGGGGGCTCTGTAGATAGCCAGGCCCCTGCTCGGGTTCCTTACGCTTACTGGGATAGAAAGTTTTCTTTATTGTGTTATAAATGGCATATTGCAGCCCTGTTGAGCTGCGTTTCCTCGCTTGCCGAAGCTGTCAGTTTGCTCTTGCCCAGGGTTGAGAAGTGTGATGTGTTGGCTGGATTTGCCCGTGCTGAACTTTGGTCTTGGAGGGACCGGAGAGTTTTCATATGATAATCTTATGCTTAAGAACAATTTCGTGGATTTTGGTAGGCTTTCATTTTAGTTTCTGTAGATGATGGTGGAACGTTAATCAGGTTTGCATTGGAGTTTGTTGTAAGTCAGTTCACCGTGGTCTTTCCCTTCTAAAAACAGCTGAGATGTGGTTGGTGCTTCAGGATGTGATGGAGTTGCAGCTGCAGGCGGCTTAGAGGAGGCACAGGTTGATAAACTGCAGCTACAGGGATCAACCTGCAAGTTCAGTTCCTGTGTGTGTTTCCTCTGCCAGTGTCAACCAGGTGGTGGTTTTGCAATAGAGTATGTTTTTTTCTCTCTCCTAGGTTAAGATTCAGACTGAGTTAATTCTTACGATGTACGAGTCGAATCCCTTTTTCATAAGTTGTATTATTTGTAAACAGTAACTGTATTGTGTTGTTTGCCCTTCTTTGGGCCGGGTTAGTAAATATTTACTTATTCGTCAGTTTCACGAGCCTGGGGGTTCTCTGTCCCATTAACTGTGCTCTGCCCCATTAACGCGCTCCAGCTGCAAGGGAGGAGTGGCTGCCTGCTAAATTCCAGAAACCTGTGGGCTTTTTAGTCGTCTTTGCTACTTGACAATTCGCTATCGTTCTTCAGTAATTGTAAGCACCTGATTATCTTCTCAAGAACGAAGTTTACTTTGGCAAAAGTTTCTTGGATGCACTCAAGAGTGACTTGTAGTCAGACATTCCTTTCTGCCAGAAGCAACTAATCTGAGTGGTGTAAACTTTCTCATGAAGAGGACGTGGGAAAACTTAGAAAACTGTGTTACCAGTTTGGTTTTTTTTTGTTTTTCTTAATACCTTTAACACTTATTTGGGGTGATTTTTCTTAATACACAGACATCTTCATAAAAATGTCAGGAAGCAATAAGGTCCTTCAAGTATTTGGTGACAGCTGTCTACATTGGCTGAATACATTATTCAGATTTCCTTATTGATAGGCCGCGCAGGGGCAAGGAAAGATGTGGGCTAGACTAGATGATACGATGAAGTTTTCTTCCCAACATAAATGATTCTTCACAGGTGTTGATTCGGACACATAAGCACATAAACCTCGCTTAGTTCCAGTTATACTAGATTACGTATCTTGGTTAAAACATTTGATTAGTGTGACTTACTGCAATTCTATGTATTAACAAAAGGGTTGTAGGGAAAATGCAGTATTGTGTTAATAGCTAAAGAGTTTAAAAACTTGTTTTCTGCTTGATAACATATGTGTATCTTGATAGTGAACGCCCCCTTTTTTATTTCTGCCGGGTTTGGAGGGTGAAACCTAGAAGATAAAACTGATCTGTGCCTGCAGGAGTATTTAGGTGCTTACAGGTTTAGTGTGGTGTGGTGAAACTCAAACTCAAGTATAGCATATCTTCTGTAACAGGATACATTCTGCGACGCTTGTGTATTTTAATATTGCCAACTTTTTCACCACTTCAGAAATGATAATTGAAAAATTTAGTCTATTTTAGTCTACTTCCCTGTTCCAGACGTCTTCTCTGCAACATTCTAAGTAGGAATGCCACTACTTTTTCNTTACCCGACATAAACACACTCTTAACAGGAAAACGAGTTACGCGAGGCTAGAATGGACCTGCTTTTCCACCTCGGTTTGCGACTTCGAAAGCAAACCTGGGCACCGTGACCGCAGCAGCACCAGCTGTGTGTGGGCAGAATGAAGGGGATTGATGAGCTAATCAGCCCTACCCCGGCTAATTACGGCGGGCGAGGCGCGATGCGAGCGGGCCGGAACGGCGGCGGCGGGCGCGGCGTTGCCGCAGGGGCGCTGTGGGGACGGACCGTGCGGGCGCGGCGGCGCCATGGCGGGCCGCGTCCTGAACGTGAACGTGGGGGTGCTGGGGCACATCGACAGCGGCAAGACGGCGCTGGCCAGGGCGCTCAGCACCGCCGGCTCCACCGCCGCCTTCGACCGGGCCCCGCAGAGCCGCGCGCGGGGCATCACGCTGGACCTCGGCTTCTCCTGCCTGCGCACCGCGCTGCCGCCGCGCCTGGGCCCCGGGCCCGGAGAGCTGCAGTTCACGCTGGTGGATTGCCCCGGGCACGCCTCCCTCATCCGCACCATCATCGGCGGTAAGGGCAGCCGGGGGGGCCCACGGGCTTTGCTTCGCCTTCTCGCAGCTGCCCCTCTAATAAAGCACCGGCTGTAAATGAGAGTTCTTGGGGGGCTCTGTAGATAGCCAGGCCCCTGCTCGGGTTCCTTACGCTTACTGGGATAGAAAGTTTTCTTTATTGTGTTATAAATGGCATATTGCAGCCCTGTTGAGCTGCGTTTCCTCGCTTGCCGAAGCTGTCAGTTTGCTCTTGCCCAGGGTTGAGAAGTGTGATGTGTTGGCTGGATTTGCCCGTGCTGAACTTTGGTCTTGGAGGGACCGGAGAGTTTTCATATGATAATCTTATGCTTAAGAACAATTTCGTGGATTTTGGTAGGCTTTCATTTTAGTTTCTGTAGATGATGGTGGAACGTTAGTCAGGTTTGCATTGGAGTTTGTTGTAAGTCAGTTCACCGTGGTCTTTCCCTTCTAAAAACAGCTGAGATGTGGTTGGTGCTTCAGGATGTGATGGAGTTGCAGCTGCAGGCGGCTTAGAGGAGGCACAGGTTGATAAACTGCAGCTACAGGGATCAACCTGCAAGTTCAGTTCCTGTGTGTGTTTCCTCTGCCAGTGTCAACCAGGTGGTGGTTTTGCAATAGAGTATGTTTTTTTCTCTCTCCTAGGTTAAGATTCAGACTGAGTTAATTCTTACGATGTACGAGTCGAATCCCTTTTTCATAAGTTGTATTATTTGTAAACAGTAACTGTATTGTGTTGTTTGCCCTTCTTTGGGCCGGGTTAGTAAATATTTACTTATTCGTCAGTTTCACGAGCCTGGGGGTTCTCTGTCCCATTAACTGTGCTCTGCCCCATTAACGCGCTCCAGCTGCAAGGGAGGAGTGGCTGCCTGCTAAATTCCAGAAACCTGTGGGCTTTTTAGTCGTCTTTGCTACTTGACAATTCGCTATCGTTCTTCAGTAATTGTAAGCACCTGATTATCTTCTCAAGAACGAAGTTTACTTTGGCAAAAGTTTCTTGGATGCACTCAAGAGTGACTTGTAGTCAGACATTCCTTTCTGCCAGAAGCAACTAATCTGAGTGGTGTAAACTTTCTCATGAAGAGGACGTGGGAAAACTTAGAAAACTGTGTTACCAGTTTGGTTTTTTTTTGTTTTTCTTAATACCTTTAACACTTATTTGGGGTGATTTTTCTTAATACACAGACATCTTCATAAAAATGTCAGGAAGCAATAAAGTCCTTCAAGTATTTGGTGACAGCTGTCTACATTGGCTGAATACATTATTCAGATTTCCTTATTGATAGGCTGCGCAGGGGCAAGGAAAGATATGGGCTAGACTAGATGATACGATGAAGTTTTCTTCCCAACATAAATGATTCTTCACAGGTGTTGATTCGGACACATAAGCACATAAACCTCGCTTAGTTCCAGTTATACTAGATTACGTATCTTGGTTAAAACATTTGATTAGTGTGACTTACTGCAATTCTATGTATTAACAAAAGGGTTGTAGGGAAAATGCAGTATTGTGTTAATAGCTAAAGAGTTTAAAAACTTGTTTTCTGCTTGATAACATATGTGTATCTTGATAGTGAACGCCCCCTTTTTTATTTCTGCCGGGTTTGGAGGGTGAAACCTAGAAGATAAAACTGATCTGTGCCTGCAGGAGTATTTAGGTGCTTACAGGTTTAGTGTGGTGTGGTGAAACTCAAACTCAAGTATAGCATATCTTCTGTAACAGGATACATTCTGCGATGCTTGTGTATTTTAATATTGCCAACTTTTTCACCACTTCAGAAATGATAATTGAAAAATTTAGTCTATTTTAGTCTACTTCCCTGTCATTGAATGTTAAGGGTTCACTGTTACAGACGTCTTCTCTGCAACATTCTAAGTAGGAATGCCACTACTTTTTCCTTTTAGATAGTATCTGTGATTTTGCTGTTACTACACATTTTCTCTACATATGGCTTTCAGATAAAACTTAAGTGCCAATTACTTTATCGTCCTGTGTTTGTTCTGCATCTCAGACTTCTCATACCTGTTTAAAATAATGCTTTTCTGAAATGCTGCTGTTCATTAATCTACAGGAAAACTCCAGACAGGAGGGCTGTGGGCAAGGGAGTTGGATGGGAGGATTCAGAACATGGAATGAAGAGAGCTCTGAAGCAGCTCTCTCATCTGTTAGTCATGTGCAATGGAGCATTTGCAGTAGAAGCTACAAGTGTGAAAATGTTATTGCTTGCTGCTCTTATTGTTTGAAGCTCTCTTTTCATTGAAGGTGGTATGAACTAATTGGCTTCCCCCGAGTGATCCCATCTCATGGAAATCTTGGCTGCTGTGGCTGGGTAGCATCAGTCAGGTCTCCTCTTCCAGAGTGCCCATTTCATCAGTGATGTCCCAGCCTATCTTCTAGTCCAGTTCTGTCCTCTTTTAGCTGTTATCTTTTCTGTGCTCTCAGAGTACTCTAAGGGTTAAATAATTTGCTGTATAAAGATGACAAATCTGCTTACAGATTAAATTTTATTATTTACCATTCTCTAATGTGTTTCTGTATGTAGCTCATTCTTGAAGTGGAGTTTTTTCACAGCTATATTTAGTATTGCATTTTTGTCATGCTATGCCAGGTAGCACTTGACCTTGTGAATACTTCTCACAGTCACTCACAAGATGCTTATTTAGACACAATACCTTAGGATTAAATGAATGCAGAATATTTGAGCAGTAACCAAATGGAATGGAAAATGGAAGTCGTATTTCATTCTGTGTGGCTACATTTTTCTTGCAAAGCTTGTCCTTGAAAACAAAACATATCAAATGTTAAATCAAAAGTTTGTGGCTTTTTTTATTTTTTTTTTTTTAACCTGCATGCTGGGAATTGGAAATGTTGCAGACAGTTCCACCCAAGATGCTTTCTTAAAGTTTTTGCTGGAAGGTGATAGTCAAGGTTGGAACAGAATAAATAATAGTCACTTGATGTACTACATCATGCCTTTCACTTGCATTTAAACCATGCTGGTTTATATTCTTCAACATCAGGCTCTTGTGTGTCTGTGGCAGGAAGGTATTAAGCTATTTTGGGGAGATGTATGGCTTGGACTGTTACGCATTTCTTTTTTGTCTTAGACAAGATGAATAGAACTCTATTCTATGTGAAGAGTTTTTTATTTTAAATAAAATTTGAGTTTTTCCCTGTGCATCATCAGGATCTTGTCTCAAACAATGCAGCAGATATAGTATTTACAGCCATTACTAGATGACTTCCTAAATGGAGAAACCAAACTTGAATAACTGAATTTTAAGGGTCAGTTCTTAGCTTGTCACAAGCAGTAAGAAGTGCCCGTATCAGCCTTACACTCACTTTCTCCACTGAAGGAATGACTGCAAGGTAGAACACTTATGTCATTACTGCTTTCTTCTGTTGCTGTGGAGATTTAGGGTGGTATTTTTGGTAAAATTTCATGCTGAGATGGGGTGGTTTCTGTCACAGTGCTAGGGCGTGTTTTTTAAGCTTCTGTTTTGTTAGAGTTCAGCTCCTGATCTTCCACAAAGCTGATGTTAATGTCATTGAAGTAAAATAAGAGTTGCTTTTGTATTTGTTTGTTGCAGACCTGTGCATCCAGTAGGGTCTGGAATGGTTTCTCGAGTGAGTTCAGCAGGAAGGGATGCCTGCAGAGAGGTTATACGAGTTAATCTGCCAGGAGAAATTCAATCCCCATATTTCATTTTAAGACCACTTTGCGTAGCAAAGTAGTTTAACCAGTAGCAGATTTTTTACTTGCTGATGGTTAATTTCATGCCCTACAAAGGGTCAGCACACTAATACAGAAGAACATGATTACCTCATCCCAGCTTCCCCCACACAGGCAGTGAAGGGATACTGCAATGTTTGTTTTAGGTGAGCTGTTGTCAGATGCCCTTTATCTCTTTGATTTCGAGATGGGTCCTCAAAAGAAATTCTAAAACAGAAAGTTGTCCTTTTTTTTTTTTTTTTTTTTCCCCTTCCTTTCGAAGTTTCAGGGG